>VXAY01002603.1:0-61370 GCA_013399855.1 Oxyruncus cristatus
GGCTGCGGGGCGGCCATGAAGCGCCCGCGGCCGTAGCTGAGCGCGGCGCTGGGCCGGGCCCGCGGCCCCGGCGGCCCCGGCACCATGAGGAACGGCGAGGACCTGGAGGGCTTCGACGGCGAGGCGTCCAGCGCCTCCATGATCTCGGCCGCCAGCAGCCCCTACCAGCCCACCACCGAGCCCGTCAGCCAGCGCCGCGGGCTGGGCGGCCTCCGCTGCGACCTGGACTACCTGCGGGGCACCCTGGGCAGGATGAAGGTGGCCGAGGTGGTGAGTACGGCCCTGGTGCCGGGCACCCTGGGCAGGGGGAAGGTGCCCCAGGTGATGAGTACGGCCCTGGTACCGGGCACCCTGGGCAGGGGGAAGGTGCCCCAGGTGATGAGTACGGCCCTGGTACCGGGCACCCTGGGCAGGGGGAAGGTGCCCCAGGTGATGAGTACGGCCCGGGGCAGCGGGAGGGCCCCGCGCCGGGAAGGGGAGATGCGAGAACTCCCGCTCAAGGACCCGCCCGGACGGGTCGGGTCGGGTCTGCCCGAGGTAGGGCCGGCCCTGCCGCGGCTCCGGGGTGCGGGGGCAGGCCCGGCCCGCCGTGCGGGCGCTGCCGGGGCTGCAGGAACACGCCGCACCGCGCCCGTGTGTGCCCGTGGTCACGGCCGTGTTACGGGGACCCGCCGCCGCGGCGGCTGTACAGGGTAAGGAACTGCAGAGGCAACTTCTCAGCCGTGAGTACTGAACCTTCTCTCACTGTGGAGGGGCGTCGCGGTGTCCGGAGGCACCGCCCTGCCCTGCCCGGGTGAGGGTCCCCAGGTGAGGTTCCCCAGGTCCCCTCGGCGGGCGCGGGTTGTCCCTGGATCCACTTGGAGCTCACTCGGCACTCGCTTCTCTGCTGCCGTAACAGGCTGGAGTTCTCTTAAGTGCACCGAGTAAAGGGAAATAAACGCTTAAAAAACCCCCGAACACGAGACATGCGTGTTCGTGCTGTGAAATGAGACGTGAGCTGTGTTCGTTCCTGTACTTGGGGACACCTGGGCGGGTCGGTTCGATGGAGCCCCCGCAGGTCTGGGAGCAGTGAAACCTGTAGTAACACCCAAGGGTTTCGGCAGTTTTCGTGGTGCTGATGCTGATGTTTGCCTTCACCTGATCTGCTTTCCGAGTCACTTTGATGTTAATATTTTTCAAATCAACAAATGTGTTGTTCGGGATATTTGAAATTAGGTGTTTCATGAAAATGGCAGTAAGTTTGAAATAAATTTTTAAGTAATTTCTTGCAGTTTTCACTTAAAATGGATGAATTCTTTGAGGACTGTGATGGCAGAAACATTTTAATATTTCATACATGTAACTCCAGCATTCAGAACCCCAGCTGGTTAGCACAAGGCAAAGCCTGCACATGCAGGTTTGCTGTAAAACACATTGAAAGTATCCTTGCTTCAGCTGTGCCACAAGGTTATAGGGGACTGTGGTGATGAATGGGTGATCAGTTTTTATGAATGCCCAGTCAAATCCAGGATCTGGAAATGTGATTTGTTTTCTTCTCGTCTCCTCGGTGGAGAACAAAATCCGTGGTCTGCAAGTGGTAGCAATGAGTGTGTTACCCCAGTAGTCAAACAACAGGGAACAGCAGTGTTTGCATTGTGTGTGTTCAGGACTGGAGCCAAAGGATCTGTCATCACTGTGCAACATCTACCTGTCTTTGAACTGTGAAAAACTGGCCATGTGGTAGAAATCCTGGGGTGGTGCTGCCTCATACACTGAAATAATCTGCCCTGGGGATTTTTGTTTCAGTTCCTGCTGCAGATCCTTTCTGTAATACTCTAATAACTGTGGCAAGTCATGTTGAAAACTTGTCATTAAAATGAGCAATCACTTATTGTAAGTGAATCCTGTATTGTTAAACTCTGACTTGCTTGGAACAAATTCCAAAGATACATGGAGTAGACCTCAGAATTTTTTAAGTGATGTAAAGAAAGATGAAGGGGAAACCACGGTGTGCTGGAGTTACCGAGGTTTTCTTCTCTTTGGACAAAGACTTTGCTGCTCCCAGTACATTGTTAGGAAGATGATAAGTGTAGAGCAGTGGCTTCAGGGGAACTGAGTCATGTTTTATGTCCTGTTATTAAAGTGAGCTGAGCTATTGCACATGGTTCCTATGGAGTGGACAAGTCCAGAGGGTCAGAAGTTAATGAGAAATTAAATTAGCTGCTGTAGGGTGGAAGCCTGTGTACCACCTCAACACCTTTAGTTTCTGCACAGTTGTCCTTGAAAGGAGCTCCAACCATTTCCTGGTAAAGACTGGTAGAGCAGCAAACCAACAGAAAACTGAGCAGTGCTGGAAAAGGAAGAAGAGGGAGCACATTCCACAGTTGCTTATTTGCCAAGTATAATTATTTTAATTATAATGTTTAATAATACCTTTGCAAAAATACTGTGTAGGAACTGAAATGTATCGAAGTCCATTGTGTAGAACTCCATCTCTTAAGAACAAGGAGGAACTCCCTTTGTTGCCCACAAAGAAAAAAAGACAAGTATCGGTTGGGATAAAAGGGCTCTAAATATATTCTAGTAAAAAGAGTGTTACAGGAAAGATTATAATGCATGTGCTTCATTTAGCATCAGGATTTGTCTTAAAATACATCCATGACTGGCAGGCAAAATTATCAGCTCAAGGCAAACATTGCAGTTTGTTCTAATCTTGGGTTGAAGGGCTTTCCAGTGGTGCTGTGTGTGAAGGATAACTCATGGACATTGTGGCTTGGATGGCTCTTCTTCCAGATGCCCATGTTTGACTGTCAAAAGTGGAAGGAAATGCTTTTTTCTCCCCCAAGAATGGGGAAACCCCACATCATTGAAAATAAGAAAATAGGTGTAGGGTTGTATTATTTTGTTGTAGGTTTCTCTTTATTGATTCAAATCAAGGAGCTGTTACAAGAGGGAAGGCAGTATGACATTTGAGGTGTGTGGAGTAATTTAAGTGCTGCTAGAGGGGACAGTAGTTTAAACTCATTTATTAACATTTCAACAGAATATGCCCTAAAGTGTCCTTTAAAGGGGCACCAACATAATGGATTATATTGATATTTCATGTGTAGTGTTGTGCAGCTTATTTCTGAGCCTGGTTTTGGCTTGCTTTCCCTTGACTCCCAGGAAGGGTTGAACAGCATTCTGTTTTTAGTTTAGACTGGGTCTGCAGACTAAGAAAACTCTATGATTTAGGGCTTCTTACTCCTCTTCATGGCCAAGCTGAAGAGTTCATAGTCCTTGGATCTGCCTGCCGGTGGTCAGTCATAGCGATGTGAGGGACACTGAGGGAAAGGGCCGTGTGGAACAGCTTAGTGTTGAATCATCTCCCTCTTTTTGAAAATGTTGTATTGATGTAGGTGAGCTTTCTGAGAAGGAACTCTCTTGCCTGTATCTTACTGTTCTGTTGAAATAGTTGTGTGTGTGTGTTTATTGGGATCTGTGAGGAAACATCTGCTGGAACTGGGCATGCAGCCTCTTTTAAAGCAGCAGCTTGAAGGAAGATGGTAAGTGTTGGGCCATCTCAGAACAGAAGTGTTCAGGGCCCTGGGGTGGCTGAGACACCTGATGGGGGTCATTGGACAGCTGGGAAGTGAACAACACCAATGGAAATGAAGGGTGGGGAAGACTTAAAGTAGCTTGGAGCTCTCATGTTTGTTTTGTGCCTTTATATTTTGTTTTAATGAGAGTCTCAGCTAGCAGTGACAGTCAGGGAGAAGCCAGTCCACATGTGTGCTGACCACAGAGGTGTTTTTCCTTTGGGGAAATTGTCTCAGCTGACTTTCCAGCATTTAAATGGAGTAGTACCTTGCCCTATGGGAGGTGTGAGAGAGCAGAAAGCTGCCCTTGGGGAGCAGAGCAGGAATGCTCTTTGGAGTTTATTCTCATTACTCTCTGGCGTGACTTTGTTTCTCATGCTTTTGATGGCTTTAATACTTCCCATGTAGACTATTATGCAATAATCAAATGGATATCACTGGAACTTTGCTATGAATATCCTCAAATTATTTATTTTATTTCAGTACTTTTCCCCCATTCCCTTGAATTTCCTAAGGACAGTCCCTCCCTTTTTTTAATGGTCTTGCTGAAGAAAGGTGTTTACTGTGTGAGGAATCAGGAGGGGCCCATTGCTGTCATCCAAAAGAAATGGGCTGGTTGGCAGGTATCTCCTCTTTGCTGAGAATAGTTTCACTTCAGATGAGATTGCCTGCTTTCTTTTTTTGCCTCCTCTTCGTTTTAGTTTTCTCTTCAGCTTTTCTAAATATGTTATTTTTTTTTCCTTGATTGTTGTAATTCTGCACCTTCAAGGGTCTTAATGTCTTTAAAATTGGGTCGAGATGTATTTCCCAGTGGAATTCCCATGGTGAGTCATGAGAATATTCCCTGCTGCTCAGCTTGTCTGGGAGCTGTAGCTCGGGGCGGGCTGTTCCTGAGGACACCGGGTGAGTTATGAGGAAACCAGGCAGGATCCTGTTGGGAGCCCCATTGGATCTCACCAGGATCCTGCCTTGATTTAACGCAACATGTGTCACCTCTAACAGCTGGGCCAGTTGATGGGAAAAGTTGTCCTGGCCAGTTCCTGCAGTGGTGGGGGTTAGGAATGGTTTGACTGGAGCAATGGCACCACAGAGCAACCTCCTGCTGGAAGGAGCAGAACACAGAAACCCCGTAGCCTGTACGCGGTGGTTCGTGATGGCTCCTGTGGCTCAGACCGCCCTAGACACTGCTATCTTCAAGTGTTTGCTCCAAATGCTGCAAAAATCCATCTGAGATTCCTTTTCAAGAAGATAATTCTGCAGCCTGGGAGGTCTGCGAGCTGCTGCTGAGTGCCCTGGGAAGGATCACTCCGTGCTTGTTCTCGTCCTGTTGTCTATAGCATATGATATTGCCTGTCAGGGGAGGCAGGAGTCTGAGCTGAGTGAAATCTGGTGGGAATAACAGTTCATATGTTCACAATTTTGAGAATAAAAAGTTCCATCTTCATTGGTGGAGAGTTGGAAAAAGTTGTTTTGTGACTTACTGTCATTATACATTTCCAGATTCAGAAGTTGGTTGCTGAGGCCAGGGCTACAGTAAAACTCTTTGCTGTCAGGTTCTGTTGCAATGAAGAAAACAAAATTCAAAAGCCAGCAATACACCTCTACGTGGGTTATAAGACTATTGAGAATGCTCATTCTTAATTATATTAGAAAATTAGAGTAATAACATCTATTTTCCAAGGTGTAAGCTAATTGCTAACTGGTAGAATCTGGTTGAGAGCTACTATGAGGTGTTCAGTAATCTCATATTTAACTATCTCTGCCTTCTGGTGCCTTCAGCTCAGCATCTCATTCTGATCATGCGTGGAGGGGAGGATTAGATGGAGCCCCCAAGTTCCCCCCCACTGTCACATTGTAGGGCATTTCTGACTTCCCTGCTCCATTCCCCTGGGTCTCCCAGCATTGTGATTCCTGACTGGGAATGGTGATTGGAGCAGGGAGCTGGGTGCATTCTGTAAATCAGAGAAGTTACCAGCTGGCCACTGAATCAGTGTGAGTCAATTGAGATTGCTTTTGCACTGGTCAGTGTGAAGTTTGGTTTTGTGTAAGTGGGGTGTTAGCTGAGGTGCAGGGATTTGGTCTGTGTGTGTGACAGAGGGCAGGAGGGGACGTTCTGTGCTCGGTCAGCTCCTGGCAGTCAGGCAGAGGGTCCTGGATATGAAGCTCTCGCTGAAGGCAGAGCACTGCAGGACATGTCCGAGCTTCTGGAGCAGCTTTGGGGCCCAGGCAGCCCTGTACCTGCCCTTTTTATCCACAGATTTCGCCTTAAAATTAGCTTTTGTCCATTTATTCTGCACTTTGGAGGTTTAGAAACCTTCCTCATTTTTGGTGTGACCTTAGTTCTAGCAGATGTATAGATATTGTGCTGACATTGCCACTTCCATACCTGCTCCTTACTTCCTTGGGCATTTGAAGCAGTGTTTGCCCTCAGCCTTCATGTTGTTGCACAGGGCAGGACAGAGTGATTTGGCCTCTGCTGTGAGAGGGACTCTGCTCTTGGGACCTTCGAGATGCCCTTCCTTGCACCACCATCTGACTGAGGGGATGGTTTCTCAGCAGGAGGGGGCCTTTCAGGTGTGTCTCACCCATGTGGATGATAAGTCACTTTTCAAGCCTCCTCTTTCATCCTAGGATTGCACTGGTAATTTATAGTCATTCTGTGATTAACTGTGTAGTCCTTCTTTTACTCCTTTGTAGTTTCCAAACAATAAATATGTGTTTATGTAAGAAATCCTTGTGATTTTTGTGTGTCATGTACTGGGCTTTGATTCTCAGTGGTATTTGTAGCTGCCTGTTAAGATAATGTTGAGTGTGACAGCAGATACAGGTGATCTTTGGCATTTGGCCTTAGAAAAAGGCTATAAAAATTTTGTATTAAAAGGATCACATTTGTAATGCACAAATATGCTTAGAAATCCTCTGGAGGTAACTGATGTCCCTTCAGTGTCTCTGAAACTCCTGATTTCCCTTCAGAAAGGTTTCTCTTTAAAGGTTGCGGGTCTGCTTTGCTGTGTGGTGATATTTTTATGCTGCCATTTGCCAGGGAAGAATAAGGATATTATTCTGTTTGGCTTTGCTTTTCATTGTTTCTGTGTACAACTAAAGAAATTACTGTGGTTGTCTTCCCACAGAAAGGTGATTAGGTTTTGGTTTCTTTCATGATGTCTCTTAACTACCATCTGGCCGTGGGCTGGTGCCCTACTGTCAGTAAACTCGAAATTCCTGGTAGAAATTTTTCTCTAAGATGGTGGGTTTAAATTCTGCTTTCAGAAGAAAATTCTGTAATTTCTGTACAAAGGATGCTGTATTTTTTTCCTCCCAGTGTAATGGTAATAGATGCACTACACTAATCTAGTTCTAAGGGTATTAATATTTGGAAAGCTCCCTTCATCACTTGTAATCTTTCTGGTGATGTCCTCTGTTGATGAGGCTCCCTAGTGATTTAATTACCATCTTGAGATAAGAAGACAAGGACTAGAAATCTAAGAGGTTGTGTTTTGCTTGTAACCAGTATAGGAGGAATCTGTGACTTCTGATGGGAGTGAACGCACTGTTTTGTCAAATCAACTCGCACCCTTTTCAACAGCCATCGTCCTGTGCTCAACCTGCATTTCAGAAACATCTGCCTAGACCTCAACAGATAACGCTGTACTGAAATTTGGTGTAGAAAGAGAATGAGGTGCACGATGAAGAGACATTTTAACAGTGGGTCAGCTGCTGTTCCTCTGTGCTGGTAGAAGTGGCCACTTACTATAGCTGCCTTAAAAAAATGCTTTCTGATTTAAAACAAAAGTCACCTGATTCTCAGATGATTGGTGTAGTCACTGGCTTCCCTAACATGGAAATAATGTTTAGGTTTCTCTGG
Organism: Oxyruncus cristatus; assembly: GCA_013399855.1. NCBI lineage: Eukaryota > Metazoa > Chordata > Aves > Passeriformes > Cotingidae > Oxyruncus > Oxyruncus cristatus. The sequence goes on from VXAY01002603.1 coordinate 7,423, forward strand.
AACTTGGACCATCAGCTGCAGGATGGGGTTAGAAGAGAAGCAAAGGTTGGATAACACCAACTTGTAGGATAGGTGCAAGAACATACAATCATGAGCAGAGAAAAGATGGATCAGAAATATTACTGACTATGGGCAAAGAGATGTTAGAGCTGGTGTAGCCCAAACAGTCCCCAGGGTGGGTTAAGGTAAGCAGAGGAACTTCTGCTGTTCTAATCTCACTCAGTGTCACATTTCTGCCTGTTTATTGAATTGTAATTAAGGCTCTGATGTTTAATGCCTTAGCTTGGGGAAGAAGTGTTTTTACCTAGACAAGTGTTTCAGTATGATCTGCAAGTTGAACTTTTTTTAATGAGCAACTCGATATTCAGGTGTTGATGCTTCACACGTCTTTTAAGTTTTCTGTAGCTTGTACGTACATTGACAGAGTTCAGGTTGAAGGTGAGCTGAACTGGTTTGTGGTTGTTTCCTTAATTACAGGACAGTTTAAAAGCCCAGTATCCATCCCCATGCCCAGTGTAGAAACACGTCCTGTGCTGTGTCTGGGGCTGCATATGGTGATGCTTCTGCTGTAACTTCCACTGAAGCCAAACGTTGTTATTTTCAACCTGTAAATGTGCCAGTGATACTGCAGTGCTCAGAACAGGTCTGGCAGGTTTTTTCCAAATTACTTTATGAGTTGACTACAACCATTTCCTTATTAGGAAGTTTCTCTACTTTTGTACATTTTTAAACTGAAATGCTCATGCAAGAAAGCAACGAGCGTGGTTGGGAATATTATGAAATGCTTAAGCTCTGAAAGTCTTTCATAAGCTTGAGTAACTTCTGTCTTAGGAAATTATTTTCATGGTAGAAGCTGATATTGCCACTTGAATATTCAGAATAAATTTAGTTGTTTGATCACATGCTCTCCTGAAAGAAACTAATTGTTGCATTTAGAAACTTTTTATCTAATGTAAGTGAAACCTTTTATTAAGCACTGCGATACTTAAAAATGTTACTAAGTGATAATGTCATATAAAATTTGTGTTATTTTGGGAGAAGTGCAGTTCCACAATTCCAGGAGTGCTTGGGGTGCTGAGTCCCTGCAGTTCCTGGTGGCTGTGCAGTGGGAGCAATGATGAGGAGGTGAGGGCAGAGGCTTTTGTGGTGTTAACAACATTTTACAGCTCTGTGTGCAGCGTGCCCGGTGGTTTGTTTGCAGTCTGCAGAGCTGTTCGGGAGTTACAAAATCCGAGTAGGTGGATTGGCAGTTATACAGTGAGGTTTGGGAGCTCTTTCTCCTGTGCTTGGGTTCCTGCTGTTTCTCCCTTCTAACCGTGTAAACAGGGCTGGAGTATCACGTATTCCCGGGACAGCTGGCAGGGCTCTTTCATGTGCTGGCCTACATCTCTTTTTTTAATGTTCTGTTTTACCAGCATGTCTAGACTCTTTTTGCCTTTTAAGGCATGGCATCTGAGGGGGCCTTCGGATTGCAATCTTGGGAACGTTGGGATTGCAAGGACATTTTGACCATTTCCTTCCAACAAAAACCCAAAAGGCTTTCACAGATTCCTTAGGACTACTTTAAGTTCTTGATTGTTTTCTTGTTAAAATTCCTTTCTTGTTTTAGTATTTGTGGGATGTTTGATGTTTACTCATATTTGATATTAAATGAGGTTTTAAAGGGTAACTCACTGATTCTGATAGCGTTAAAACAGAACTTTCACTTTTTAAAAGAGCCAAATAGGCTTGTTAAACTAGAGGCTGTTCAGATCACATACTTGACAAATTGTAAGAGTACACATTTACTTCTTAAAACTAATACAGTAATTAATTTATCTGACTGCTTGTTACCAGATTTTCAGTCCTGTATTTTAGTATTGTTTTGACTAGCCAGGTTTCCAGCACAGACTGGGCTGTGAACATGAATGGGAACACAAAGCCAGATCAGAAGTGTTGATTTTTCTGTTTTTAAGAGCTGAGTAGAGAATTCTGATGAATAAAGCAATAGCTTTTTCTTAATTATTATTTTATTTAAAAATCATACAGGCACAATCTCAGTGTCTTTCTGTGTTCCAGCAGAGAGCACGTGTGTGTCACACAGAGCATGTGTGTGCAACCTCAAGACAAAATAGTGTCACTGTATCTACCCAATTTGGTTAAATAGCAAAGATATGATGAGTTACGAGTTCTCACAACTTGATTTGATAGAAGATGCCAGGAGATGGACTGGAGGGGACACTCCACTCTTGCTGGAAGGTTGGGGATGGCAAGTTGGATGTTGTACAGGGAGGTACCTCTCCTGGACATGAGCATCTCACACAGTTGTTACCATCCAACTCCTAAATGCTGTTGCAAACCTGGTGACTCCAGGGACATGATTGAATCAGTCTGTAAAGGTAACAAGAATTGCCAAGGATTTTTCAGGAAGCTGGTTTTTTCCCCTGCCTTAGTTACTAACTTGAACTCAGTAGCTAAGCAACATTTGTCCCCCATTTTGCTGCCTATAGTCAGTTTTTACTCTCTATTACTGTTGTAGTAAAGCATGAGTAGGACTAGCAGCAAATAGGACTAATGGCAAAATATTTTATTCTCCTTTCTGCCCCCACTACTTGCAACAGTGGCTGAGGAAGATGCAGATGACTAAATGTGTACAAAATTATATTCAGTGCAGCACCGAATGCATGATGGGTTTTTTGCCCTATTTTTCACTATCTTGTCTAAGAACATGAGCTGCAAATGCTGATCGAATTGTGCTAAAATTGGACTTGAAGAAACGGAGTTGGGTAGTCTTACTGTATAAGAATTTTCCCTCCTGTGTGATGTGCAGGCTTTAATTATGGTTTTCACCAGCACGCCAGGGCACTGTTTTTACTGTGTGACCTTTGGGAGCTGCAGCTGCTTCTGAGGAACCTGCCGTGTCTTGCACTGTTAGACGAGCTTGTGGTGTTTGGCAATTAGAGGTGACTGTAAAAAACTGTGCCTGCAGATATCTGTCAAAATGACTGAGGCAATGGTTGGGAGGATTAAGCCTCAGATATCAGGATGTGGTGAAAAGGGGGGGGAAGAACCATCTGCTTCCTGTAGTTGTCTGATGACCAGTGACTGTAGCCATCGGCACCATTCAGTGTACTGTAGATACAGAGTGAACCTTTCCATTCAGGAATTCTTCATTTCACTGGGTTGCTTAGGAATGAAGTGATTAATGCAGCATATGAATGGGAACGTTAGACATGTGGAACTGGGTATGTTGGGTTCATTATTGTCTTGAAGGACCTGCTGTTTATGAAAATACTTTGATTTATGCTGCACATGAATTGTAATTTCTGGGGACTGGAGGCACAGGTTCCTGTGGAGAGGAATTGGTGGGAGAAACCAGTTTTGTTTTGCTTGCCTTTGTTTAAAGGATGGCTCTGTATGGTCTTCAGAACCTTCCTGTGGGAGGCGGTTGCTAAAAACTAACTGCTGGTGGTCTTTTGTTTATGGAACAGGTGGCATGTTACATTGTTTTTTTGTCTACTCTGGAAGGTATGTTTGAATGACCTTCAGGATTCTGTGAGGAAATGTTATGTACCTAAAACAAATACCTCCTTGCAATGTGCCTTGGCTTCAGATTCTGTTCTCTGGTTCTTTTGGTCATCTGCTTATTGGATAAAACCTGAAATACATGGAAATCAGAGTGAAATTTTGTTTGGGTTTTGTTTGTTTGTGTTTTTTTGTTAGGAAGAACTATGTTTTTTCTGTTAAAACCTACCATGTGCTTAATGGTATTTGAAGTGGAATTAGTTTTACATTTATCTAGCAGATAAGAATGTTTGTTGTATAAATGTGTCCAAGCAATAAGTGAAACACTGTACTAGTGCCTAGTGGGCAGGAAATAAGTCACCACCTCGTGTCTGTAGCTTTTTTTTTGCTCTAGATCCTGTGATTCAGCTCGCTTTTAAAATCGATGCATTTCTGTTTTAGCCAATTGAGAATCTCTTCAGTTAATTATTTTGGTTTTTTAGAGTAAGCGTCAGTTTTGGTGTCCTCAATGTTTCAAAACAACTATCATGCCATTGTGTGAGCTCTGAGTGTTGATTACCCTCATTCTCAAATATGACCCTTTCTCCCAGTGCCATCAAAGTGTTTCTGGGCTCAGCAGTATGTTCTGTATTTAGAATTGGTCTTTTGCCTAAATTGAGAGGCAGTAGCTGAATCTTTCAAGGATTATAGAAATCTGCTGGAGGTGGCTAAAGATCAGCTAATTTAATCAAGATTCCACAATATTTAATGTGCTGAAGTCTTGCCATGTTACAGCCAAATGTGAACTAAGAAATAATGAACACTTTGCAGCTACGTGTAAAACACCAGAGGTGCTACGAAGAGCTGAATCCAGATTTTTTGCTGTTACTTCTACCATCACCCCCAAAGCTGGGTGAGAGTTGGATTGGGAGGCCTGGTTGAATTTCTGTGGATTTGTTCAGTGTTGTGTTTGTGCCATTAGGGCGCAGTTCAGTTTATCCAGGGTGCTGAATCGTGGATGGTGCTTCAGCTTCCCTCTCTGGTTTTCCTAAACTTTCTATCTCGTAAGAGAAGTTCAATGCTCTGTTGTGATTTAAGGCTCCTTGCAGTCCTATTACCAGAGTTAATAACACATTTCATTTAGTCTCGAGGATGCAGACTGGGAGCAGGCGGGAAATCAGTCATTTTCCTGCGCAGGGTAAAGGATGGTTTCCTGCTGGAGGAGCAGGACTGTGTTTAAGCCATATGATCCCAAATATTCATATCTGTGCCAGCTATTTTAGATGTTGAAAATGCGTGTGATTGGCAAGGAATGAGACCTACTTGGTTTCATGCATAAAGTTGGGACTGCTGGGCCAAGTAAATGAGAACAATAAATCTTGATTTTTAATTCAAGAAAGTTCAGTGTCTTCAGATACTTTAAGTGGTGTAAAAGGAATATATTTTTTCCCTGTTTTCTGCATATGTATTCTGCTGTACCATTAATTTAAACAGTTTGGATGTAAAAATGTCTTAGTAGTATGACATTCTTCCTAAAATTCAGTGGGTGTTTTTCAGGCAGAAAAATTGCTGACCATTTTGTGGTTTTTTGGAAATCATGCATAATTATGTCATTTAACCACACAATAAGGCTTTCTGTGGTAATGTTTTAGATAAACAGGAAAACTCATTTTTACTTTGTTTTCATTGCAGAACTGTCTTTATTTTGAGTGCAAAGTTCTTTGATTATTTTCTTCAACAGTATAACACAACATATTCTGACAGGAAAAATACACTGTTAGCAACCTCCTAAAAGCTCTTTTTTCAGGGCTTGTGCCTGTCACAACACATTTTCTCCATTTTTGGGAAATAAGGTGGTTTAGGTCTGATGTGCCTGTGTTGCCAAGAACGTGATGTAAATATGAGCCATTTACACAGCCCAGAGGCAGATGATTTCTTCATTAAGGGCCCTTCTCCAGGGGAATTCGCAGGAAAGCTGAGGTGGATACAGCCGTGGTAGGAGTCTAATGTGGCTGCCTTTAAGGACATTGGATCCCAGTGTAGAGGCTCTCTTTTAGGCATTCCATGGCCCCAAATTGTGGTCTCTTCCTCCCCTTCCAGGGAGGGGCTGTTTCTCTCCTAAGGAGCTGCCCTGGGGGCTCAGTGCTGTTTGATACAAGTGCCAGAGCCTTGCACTGTAGCTGAGTTACCTTGGCAGTGCCAGACATCCCGAACGTAACACTGGGTGACAGTTTGCCAGTTTATTCAGGGCTAAAAGCGCAGAAAGTCATTATTGGGAGATAAATCTCATCCTCAGTCCTCCTCTACGTGGAGGTTTTTCCTTCTGCCTTTGGTCCTGTGGTGGTGGGAGGTGGTGGATGAAGGGCAGGAGGTGTTTGCTCTGTCCCAGAGCTGGAGCTGCACTCGCACACTGGGCACACCCAGCTCAGCTTACCCCGTTCTTTTGGATCCTGCTTTGGTGACCACACTCTTGCACCTCTTTGCTCAGGAGAAGGGTGACATTGCAGATAGCCCAGGATGCCTCTGCATGGACCTGAGCATCCAGTGCAATGAGCAGAGGTTTCCATCACAACAAAGTTGTGTTTTGATGCAATATCCACTGTAGTTACCTCAAAAAGAGTGGAAGTAGAAGAGAAACCAAAAGCAAATGTTAAAAAGAGACATGCAGTAGTAAAAGAGTGCTATACAAATTTAGAGTATTGGAAGAATTAGGGTGAAGTAGAAAACTCTCCAAAGTACTTGGTGTAGAGAAAAACTGATGAAAAGGTTTGTTTCATCCATCAGAGAAAACTAGCTTTCTTGCCTCGACCCGAGAAAGCTGGAGCTTTGTTATTTGTGGGAGAGAGCAGTAATTCATGTAAGAGGAGATCTCCACCACATTCAACTTCTCATTTTTCCGTGGTAAACCAACCTTGAAACTTCTGCTTGTGGAAAAACTTGTCAAATCTCATCACCCTGAACTATGAAAAGACGAGGGATTTGGAAGTGTGTGTGTGGGGGGGTGTCTCCTGTGTTGGACAAATGCCAGCATTTTGTTGGCTGAGGCCTGTGCTCTGATACGGTGCTGTTTCTTTGCTTTTCTGATTTTTTTTTTAGCTAGGGTTGGAACTGCAGTGGTGGGAGGCAGACACAGGATCCCAGATCCTGGTTTTTTGAGTGTTGCAAAGCTGGGGCAGAGCTTTAGCAGCTGGGGAGGGTTTTCTCTGGTGTAGCTTTGTGCCTCAGTCACCTGAGGCAGTGCCACTCTGGGTGGAGCGTGGGGACTTCCCGGGAGGCTGGAGGGTCCTGATCCTTCCTTGCTCTTCCCAGAGGAGTGTGTGTAGCCAGCGTGGCACCAGTTTTATCTTGGATGTGTGGTGGTGTTGGAGAGGGAAGAGCATAGGAAGCTCTGGAGAAGTGACCTTTCAGGTCTGTGAGCTGTGTGTAGATGAGCCCATTCGTGGGCAGTGATGGGTGGTCAGACAGGGAGTGGAGATAAACATAGGTGAGAAAGAAGGTGTTTTGATTATAGTTACAGAGATCTGTGTGGGAACAGGAGAAAATTAGCACTGAACCTGCGCTGAAGTCCCTCAGAAAATAGGTGGGGGAGCTGAACCCGAGCCTGAATTTTGGTGTGTCTGCAGTTTGCAGTGGGACGTTCTGGGGCACCTCAGTCTGCTCTGGGCCATGTCACAAGGGGTATCTGGGTGGCAGAATTGTGTTAATTCACTGCCTCACCTATGTACCCTGTCTCATAAATGACTTGTTTCATAAATTTAAAAATACAGAGAAAATAAATGTTAACACATTCTTTTTTTCTTTCTTTTTTATTTTTTTTTTTCAATGAACTTACTCACTGGCTGAGCCGTGACCTTTAACAAACTGCTTTGGCTCAAGTGGCAGCATTTACACAACACTTTCAAGTATTGTAGCTCCCTGAGTAAGTCATGGGGTTGTAGAATCAACCCTGTGAATTTCATGTGTTCAGAGTGATTTGCTTCTTTATTAAAAACAAAATTAATTCTCCTGAGTGAATGCTCAGTGGAAGTGGAACTGGTATGTTTTAATAGCAGATTCACGTTACTTGTAGTTAATTGGAAGGATGCTGCTGGCAAGTTCATAAATGTGTAGGAGAACAAGATTATCCTGGTGTTTCAAAGAGAAAGAATTTTGTATTGAAGACTGAGATTTTTATTGTGATTAGGAAAAGGGAAGTTTCTGTGAGAGGGGAGCTTTTTTCTGATGTAGTGGTTAATTTGGATTTCATTTTTTTTCATAGCTTTGTTGTAAGACAAGTAATGGGCAGGTAACAGAAAGCTCTGTAGCACTGGCAGGATGGGTAATCTTTGAGAAGGGTGAGATATATTTTTATTGCAAGAAAAATAGTAACACATTTAGTTGGAATCTTACTTGAAGGACCAAAGTGTTAGAAGTAACTGTGTGTGTGTGAGTGTTGTCCCTTCCCTGTCCCCCCGGCCACGAGGTGTTCAGGTGTGCCAGTGTGCTCTGGGATAATGTTCCTGTGGAGAGTCAGTTATTGTGCATATTCCAGAACAACCTCTGCTTTGGAGCCAGGACCTCCATCAGACGCTGAGACAGTTGAGGTTTTCTCCCAGCCTCTGCTGAACAGATCAGCTGCACCCTGGTGCTGCTGTACGTTTTTAAACTGATGACACTTGCATTGGAAATGGTTTCATTAAGTCAAACCTAAGTGTGCACAACTGACAAGGGTGTGTCACAGGTAAATGTGTTTTACAGTTTCTTGAGGGATAAAATGAATTCTAAAGGTAGAGTTGCTCTGGAGTTTATTCATTCTGAGCTTGGGAATATGTAAATATCACATGATTATTAGACTTCATTGCTCCAAGTGCCTCTTCAGCACATAGTTAGTTTCTAATGCTGGATGCAAGAAACCCTTTGATCTTTTTTGAGCTTTGATAGCCACGATGGGTGTGTTGGCCTCGAAGAAGCAGTGCTGTCTGGTGTGGGGAAGAGTCAGGATGGGATTTGTATTAGCACAACACCAGAGACTCCATGTGCCAAGTTACAGCTGCCCAGCACAGCTATCGGGGTGCCAGAGATTTTGGCTCCCTCAGCCTCATGTTGGCAGCACAGTTCAGAGCTGTTCACGTTTTGAGATAATGAACCTTGTCCTACACTATTTCTAGTGAATATTGCAGAACCATTTCTATTAAAAGAATGAAAAGTTTACAAATGTCATAATAGATACAGAATAGTGGCAAGAAAAAGAGACTTTATTATTTTGGAACATCTAAAAGTTAAAGTTTTGCTGGCTAATATTTAGCATTAATAGATGACATTGATCCTGCTTGGAACTGCTAAGATTGATTTTTAGAGCTTTACCTTTTGAAAATTGTATTCAGTGTCATCTTCAGTTAGGAGGCTTGTGTTCACAGACATGCTAATTACATGCTAACATTTATTACACGCTAATACTTTAATATCAGGCTGTGTTCCAAACAGGAATTTTTTTTGGTATGTGTGTCATTGCCGAAATCTTACTTCGATTCCCTTTTTCTGAATATTCCATTTCAGTGCATGATCTTTTCTTCCGAAGCTCTTCAGTGTCAAAGATAAGAGCTGAAGTGTTGATCAGTGGGTGTACATTCAGAATTTCTTTGATGGGAATTGCCATCTCCTTTAGTTTCTCATCCTCAAATTGAAGTGACTTCTCCAGCCTCATTAGAATATTGTGGCAGAGCAAGAAGAGAATTCTTTCTGAAAAATGTGAGTGGGTGGGCGTGGTTGTCCTGAAATCCAGAGCAAAACAGTCTTAAGGCCTTCCTTGCTTGCCCTGGAAAATGAAAAAAACTCAAACCCAAACAACAAAACCAACCCATCCATGGTACTGTTTTTGTTTTATTAGTTGTATTTGAGGAGGACTGAGTTTGACTCGGACTGTGTGAGTTGTGTTCTCTGTGGTAGCTCTCAGTGGTGTCTGTGTGGTGGCTCTCTGTGGTAGCTCATATGGAGGTTTTTATTTTTATATAGTTTAGTTTTGTCCGCTGGGCAGACTTTTTGAAAGTATAGTGAGTTTGCATTTCATCCTAAATGGTGAATTAAAGTCTACATGTGTCAACTCTGCCAAGATACCTCCTGACTTTAGTGTCACCAACCATTATCCTAGTTACATGTTTATGTTTTCAGCCCTGGGAGGTTTTCCTTCCTCTATGAGCTGCTTGTTTTATTGTCTTAGAAGGGAATGATAAAATATGTTTTTGTATGAAATACAGCATGATAAACTTGAAAAAGGCAGGCATTTTTGGAGAGTGGTAGAGATCCTGAATCTGTTCTATTTGGAATTTGATTTAGATCTCAGTTGGTTGTGCATGTCTTCATTGAAATGTCTTTCACAGTCACATGATACTGATATTATGTAATTGTGCATGAGGTTGGCCCAGTAGACAAAGGCATTCCGTCTTCTAGTTTTGGAATAGCATATCAAGAGTGAAAAATGGAATAAAATGTTTGAGGTGCTGTTTGCATACTGAGCCAGTGGCCTGAAGGGGCTTCCTGCTTTTTGGGGTGTCTTGGTCATTTTGATGTCAAGGCTCCTTGTAATTCTGCTAAAATGCCCTTTGTTGACCGGGACAAATCCACGAAGTCGTGCATTTGCATTTGTTTCTGCTCCTTGGACAGTGTGCCCTGTTGTTAACTGAAATCACACATTCCTGAGTGTAAACTGATCATGTTTCCAATGGAAATTTCAGGAATACTTGTGGCTACTTTCAAAATGCGGAAATCTATTTATTTTTTTTCCCCACTTGTTTTTCTTGCCAGCTTTTGGCACTGACCGCCTTCATCTGCATCGAGACCATCATGGAATGCTCCCCTTGCGAAGGCCTGTATTTCTTTGAGTTTGTGAGCTGCAGTGCCCTCGTGGTTACCGGCGCTCTCCTGCTTTTGTTCAGTCTGAATCTTCACACAAGGATACCACAGATCAACTGGAATCTCACTGTAAGTTCCTACACTTCACTCTGTTAAAAACAGCTGCAATTCTGGCTTAAGTATGATCTTTGAACTTTACTTTCTGCTGTTGCTTAAGATTGTGTGTGAGTGTCCTTTGTGCTGAGTAAAGTATGCATTTTACTCAGATTTATTTTGAATGCCAACAGCAGCATGAGCTTTGAAATGTAGCAAGATTAAACAACACTAAATAGAACTAAAATTGACTTCTGGTAGGTTCTCTTTGGAAGGAAAAACTTCCTGCAAATGCCAGCAATTACTCTTTGTGGATGAAGTGGATAAAAATGCAGCCTGTGATTATTTAACTTTGACAGATGCTGTATTTACAGTAGCTTGTTTTTCTCTCTTAACCTAGGGGGTTTTTATATTAGGACAAATGTGCTACATATATTTTCTTACACAGATTAATACAATCATTGGGTAGGAGTGTAGAAAATTACGTGCTTTCTGTGAAATTCAGGTGTTTTGAATTTCTTACACACATAGCTATTAAACATTGACTGCCAGTGCTTAATGTGTTCTCAGATCCGAGGAGGTTGAGGAGCAGAACTGCTGGCAGTGCACATTCCTGTTGTACAAGTCTCAATTTTCATGCTGTATTACGAGTTAAACTTCAGATTGGATTGCATGAATACAGGTCACAAAATCAACATGTTAAGTCACTCTAGCAAAAGATCTGTCAGCTTCAAGGACAATATATTAACTTCTCTGGACAGCATAGATACAGTTGTGCCAATGTGCTGTTTTACAACAGTAATATTATAAATCCTGTTGGAGTCTCAGAGGTTTTTAGGCTTCTGAGGGATTTTTTTTTTGTGAAATTTTTAAATGTAATTTATTCATGTTGCAATTTGCTTTGTTTCTAAGCTTGAATGACTTGTCTAAAATGAGAGTGGAATGTGAAATTAGATGATCCTTTGTGCTCTGGGGCTGCATAATCTACTGATGAACTCCTAAGAGTCTTGGTATGTAAATTAGATGGGCTGAGAGCTGCGACTGGTAGCTGTAGGTGGGCAGATCCAGGTGGCTGGCAAAGCAAAACTAGTGGAACCCCTGGAATGTCACTGGGTTGTCTTGCCCTTGTTCCTTGTTTCCATTCTGCCTCTCTTGGCAGCACAGATCTTTGCAGCCAAGCTGAAAAGCAGGAGGGAGAAGGTGGTCTGTGTTTCTGTTGCCAGCCTGGGTGTGGCATGAGCATCACAACAGCCTGGCAGCCACTGCACACCATCTTCTCTGGCAGAAGTTGTGGACGTGCTGGTAGGATGTTGAGGAGCAAAACAAGTGTGTGTAAGGGCAGCAGTGTCCATAAACCCCATGTTGTTTTTGGTGTGATAGGAGTGGTTCCACAGGGAATGCTGGACCTGGCTTATGTGCAAAGGGAATTTGAGCAAGCCCTTTTCAGTGACCCCAGGAGTGGTGTGTGTGGTGTCCATGCAGGAGCTAGAGCTGTATCTTGGGATGTTCAATGACTTCTCATCCTCTTGGTTCTGCAGCTGTGGCTCTGTTGTTGGTCCCTGTGGCACAGTTACTGCCCACCATTACCTCTGGCAATATGTGGGACATACTTGAGTGCAGAACCCTAAATGCAGCTTTGTGCCTCTCTCCTCAGAGGATGCAGCAGATCGTTGTGTGTTACTGGTATCTCCTTCCAGCCTCTCTGACTTCTGATGGTGCTTGAGAAGCAAGAATTGTCATTTTGAGGCAGTGTTACCTGTCTCTGCACAGCACTCTGTTAGGAGATTTTTAGGGAAAGGAGGGCTTAAAAATCCAACCAGTTGTGGGAGTGTTTTTTTTTTTTTCCCCCCTCCGCCTTTGTTTTAAAAGATTATTCTGGTTTTGGGGCAGTTGTCCTGTTCTGCAGCACGGTCAGAGTTTAACCTAAAGAGCACATGGAATACACTGCAAATGCCTTTGCTTTAGTTCACATTCCCAGATCCATGGAGGTGGAAGGAAATGGTCACAATCTTGCAAGACTCAATCTTTTATGAAGTACTAAAGGTGAAATACTTCTTTCATCATGATACCAGAGATGTCCACCAGCAGTGAGAGGGGAGCTGGAAGCTCCTGTCTTCCAGTAACTGATGAGAACCATCCTTCTTCCCCTATTTCTTACTGATTTAACAACCATTTTTGTGACAGGACTGTTGCTCAGACAGGAGTGAAGGAATATCTTCATTAATCAGAAGGATTAAGGACCATTCTGTGATTCTGCAGCAGCTCTGCTGTTGAACATACAGAATTGTGAGATCAAAGGCTGCTGACAAAGCACATGTGGGAGATAACTTTGGCCAAGTTAGTAGGAAATTTAAGAGTGTAGGGTTGTGACTGATTTTTTTGTTTTGTTTTTACTTATTTTGGCATTTTATTCTTTACAGTTTAGATGCATATTCATACATTTGCTTCTGTCAATATTTATTCCTTTCCTGTGTTTGATGGTTACTTTTATACATTTGCAGCCTCTGTATAAAGCACAGTTACTGCAGGAGTTGCTTTCTGAACAAGACTTTGACATTCCTGAATGCTTTAGGAGGAAGTCACTCCTGCTTATGTATAAATTCATCAACATGCATGCTTTTAAAAATATATATGACTTTGTAATGGAAAGTCTCAAACGTTGCTTTTAGAAACTGTGTGAGAAGAGGCTGTTACAAGTGCTTGAAGGACTTGAATAGTCTTGAATTTAGGAACAAATATTTACTTGATAACAGCATTTATTCCTAGGAACCATTTGAGGCTATTTGCTTTCAAATGGTCCTACATATTAGAAAGTACGTGGCCATCAACTGCTGTTGTCCAAGGCAGGATTGATTCTTTTAAAAGTTGATTAAAGTTAGAATTCTTTCTGATGCCTTGTGGATATTGTCTGATGTCCACTGTTGGAGTGAAAACATGGATCTGTATATGATCCTCTAATATAGGCAAATTTGCTAATTTTTTTTTAAATACATATTTTTAGCCATTTGGGGAAGAGAGATTTCTTTTGATCCTAATTAGAGACTTGCCAGTGATTTTCCTATTTTCCTGAGGAAAACATGCAAGAAACCTGGAGATGGTGAGGCCAGAAAAGAGCCTTCCTTGGGTGTGTTGGAAAGAGGCTGGTTTGTTCAGGAAGATGAAAGAACAGTCACTTGTCTGTGTTGTGCAGCACTGTCAATGTTATGCAAAAATGCAAAAGCTGGGGAACCTGTCAGTGGAAACTTCCATTTCCTTTATGCCTCTGAGCTCAAAGGGAGCTTATTCTGCAGGGAGACAAGGGTCGGGAACGGAGAGCGCAGCTCAGCAGAGACTCCTGCTTAACCAGTTACTCAGTTATTAACTGATGACTGAATGTTTGATGTCATTTTGAGTTTGGCTAAACGAGCTGTTCTTTCTAAAATTCACCATTTGAATTTCATGAGATCTGCAGGGAGAGTTGAAGAAGTGGCAGCCAGACTGTGAGCACGAGCTGGCCCGGCAAGATCAGCCAGTGGAATGAACTATTTGTGTGTGGGGGGGAAAAATCTTCCTAGAGATTTCTTACCGTTGATTTTTTAATTTTGTTTTTTAATTTTTCTTTTCTTTGAAGCACTCACTGGAACTCTGGTGGTGTATTTGGTGTGAATGTAGAGCATTTCAGCCTAGGGCAGCCTCGAAAGTGAGGCCTAAACTGGGCACAGCACAAAATTAGAGACACAAAATTAGAGTTCTGCTGGACTCAGTGCCAGGGAGGCACAGGGAGGAAACACAGGGACACAGGTGTGTATGTGGGAACACACCGATCAGTCCTGGTGTTTTGTGCTGCCTCAGAACTCATTTCATCATCTCTGCAGGGTTGTTTTTTGCTGTTGTTGCAGCAGTGAAACCTCGTGTGCAAGCACTGACACTGGAAGGAGATGGCAGAAAATTCCATGTGGTGCCAGAATGACAAAGTGTCTTCGGCCAGCCTTGGCTCTGAAAGGTGTACTCACAAAGCTGTAGTTTATAGGCCTTCACAGGACAATCTTGATTTAGATTTTTATTTTTAATTTATTTTTTCCCCTTCTGTTTTGAAAAAACAACTTGCGTTTCTTTGGCTTGCTTAGCTGTTGAATGAAAAATTATATAAGTCACTCTTGACCTCTCTGTTGACTGCTGTCAAAATAGCAGCACCTATTAAGGACAAAAATGAATATTTTATAAACTTAAAAAAATTGTCAAAATTAATTTCCTCCAGATTAGTGCTCTTCATGGACTGTTCTCATTTGGTGCAGTGTGGTGTAAATGGTAAGTTTTATTCTGAAACAAATGCAATCTCTAGTTTTAAAGAGAAGAAATATGACATGTTTTGGTAGTTATTGCAAGTATGGTCTGTTGCTCTGTGACATCAGCTGATGGTCCTGTCCATGTACAGGGCTGTTTGCTGGAAAAACACTCAGGGAAAGCAGTGAGAGCTGAGAGGGAGATGGGGAGGTGACCTTCAGGAAACCAAAATGAAATGGGGGTTGTAGAAGCATTCATTCATTCAGGAATGTGTTCTGTAACTTACAGCAAAGTTACTGCTTCTGACACAGTCTGTACCACAAAAATAGATAGAAATAAGAGTAAAATAATACAAATATTGGATTTGAGGCCACCTCTTCCATTTCTTCAAAACCAGAGCTTGTTTCTGAGCTTTTTGACTAAGGGTTTGGAAGTCACTTGTGTTAGAGCAGGGTTTTTTGCATATTTGCTGGAGATGCTGGAAGTAGAACTGATTTCCAGCAGGTGCCAGACACCTGGAACTGGATCACAGCACCTGAACAGGAGTATCTTCACAGTGAATCCAGCCCTGGGGGTCATTGGCATGCTTTGGGAATTGCTGATCATGGACTATTGTACTGGGCTTGTGTGTATTTTGTGCTTCAGTAGAGGCTCCCATACCTGGGTAAACCTAAATAAATAAGGAAAAAAGGAGATGGGAATTCATGCTCATGCTGTTAATTTGGTTCTTTCTACCTAGGACTTATTTTTATTTGAGGAACCATGTTTTAATTTTTAAATTGCAGTGCAAAACACGCAAAAAGTGTTTAATAATATGATTTCAGAGCAAAATTGTGAGAGTTTGACCAGAAGTGCTTGGTTTAGAGGACTGACTGGTGTGTTTGTAACCGTCAACCTGATAACTT
Source organism: Oxyruncus cristatus (assembly GCA_013399855.1). Lineage (NCBI taxonomy): Eukaryota > Metazoa > Chordata > Aves > Passeriformes > Cotingidae > Oxyruncus > Oxyruncus cristatus. The sequence continues at coordinate 22,995 of VXAY01002603.1, forward strand.
CATATAGAAGCGAGGGGGAAGTTCCCAAACCTTGCCAGTAAAGTAGTGGCTGGAGGAAAAAGAGGGGCATTGTAAAAAAAAAAAAAAAAAAAAAAAAAAAATTCATAACCACACTCCCCCTTCCTTCCCCTGCCAACTGAAAAGCAAACCACCAAACCCAAACAGAACTAAAAGGAAATGGTACTTTGAGCTCTCCTGTGGAAGATAACCTGGATAACTTTTGTGGCAAAATCAGGCTGCTGAAGTGAGGAATGCAGGCTTCTTTTCCAGATTGCATTCATGTAGCTGCTTTAAACGCCATCTAAATGTACGTTTTTGGATTTCGGAAGGCAAATGACAAAAGCAACCACCAGTTTAAATGGCAAATTTTTGGGTCTACAAGTTGCAACATGGCACTTTCTGCCTTTTAAATAGTACTTGGTTGCTTATGTCACAACGAAATACAGAATACAAAGGCAGAGCATGCGTTGTGATTGAATGTTTCTGAAAAGTTTGCATGTGTGGAGTCCTGGGGAGCTGTGGATAAAGGCATGTAGGCATTACTGGAGCCTCTGAGTGTCAGAGCCAGTCCCTGGTAAAGCACCGACGTGGAAGGCCGAGCAGAAGCTTTCCAGGCTGATGTCTTGCAGCTCTCAGGAGTTACTTAATGAGGCTCTTCAGGTCTGTTACATTCTTAGCACCAGTTCCTCTTTTCCATCCTCACTGATCAGGACCCAAAGCTGCCCAGACCGCTAAAAATGAAAGTGTAGGATGGCCCTAGAATCATAGGATGGAGTTTCCCACCTTTACAGCAGAACAAAAGCGTCACCTTTTTTAGCATAAAATGCTTATCTTGGCATCAGCCCCTTTCATCCATAAGTTATGAGCTCTCCTCTGCCTTGTGCTCCTTCTGAGCAGGACAGACACCAGAAATATGGCCTTGGACACCCTCCTTTGGACTAACAGGACCTTTGGTGACTGGACAGAATGACTCAGATGGGACTCGATAATCTCTAGGTCTTTTCCAACCTCGGTGATTCTGGGCCTTGCAAGTCAGTTGTTCATTTTAGATCATTTGGGACAGGAGAAGGGGAGCAGGAGCAGCCTGGAGTGGCTTTGGTTCAGCTCCTAGATCTGATTCTGTTGTGGATGGCAGCTCTGCACAGCACAGTTTTATGGCACAGCACACTGTCTCATGAGGTTGCTGCAATTTCAGCAGAAATTCTTCTACCTCTGTGATGTGGTTTTACTTTGTCTATAAATATAATAGCAAGAACTTCAGCTACATCGTGGCCAGATTTGAAGCAGCTCATCTTTTTTCAATTAGTTTATTCTTATTGTCACGATTATTCGTTTTCCCTTACGTGGAAAAAAAGCTGCATTATTTTAAGGAATGTCCTTCTCTTCTTGAATTCTTGCTGTAGTTGGTTTTCTTTTGTTTCTGCTCTGACTTTGTCCAAAACCATTGTGTTTTTTTTGCTTCTGCTCAAAGTTTGGATTTAAAACCTCCAGTGACATTTGCATCTGTGATGTTCCCATGATATATCTGTATCATTGCTCCTCAAGCTCTAAACAATCTGATGTATGGATTTAAAAGATCATCGTGGGTTTAGATTTTTAAGAATCCAGCCTTATTGTACAAATGTGAATCAGTTGTTAATTGCATTAAAAAGGTTTGACCTAAACAGGAAAAATGGAGTTTCAGGCATGAATAAATTGGAGCCTCAAGATGAGTTCTTTAGATTTGCATTGTTGAATCCTTTGCAAGGACAAACTTTAATCTTATGTAAAAAGTACCATAAAATACAGTGCCAGTGATGATGCCAAGCTTCTAATGTACTTACATCAAAGTACATGAGAAAAAATATTTTACATTCTGAATTTTATATTCACTCTTTTATGTGTTTTATATTCTGCAGTATCTCAGACTTCTTAAAGAAGCCTTCAGGTCAGTTTGTAGCATGGAGATGGGTCATAATGTGTGTGGTGTTGTGGGGAGGCCTGGTCATCTTGCTCATGCTTTGGAAAGGTGATCAGGCTGACAGACTCAAACAGTTAGAGGTCATCAGGGTTAATTAATAAACATATCTGAGCTCATAAGTCATGCAGCATTATGTGTCATCCACTTGGCCTTTAAGTATGATACTAAGGAAGTACAAAATGTGGCTCTGAAGAAACACAATCTGGATTAGAAGGAGTGAAAAGGTAGAATATTAAGCATGTCTTTGGCTGCTTGTTCTGTTGGTTAGCTCCCTTAAATTAAAACTCACTTCATTTTGAACATGACATGTGCCTTAACTTTGCAGCTGTTAATTTTGTTGTGCTGTTTGATGTGAAGCTTTGAAAACAGCTCGTATTTTTTGATTATTTGAGCACTGGGTTCTTCCTGTACGTAGCTCAATCTTTTTAATATTCAAAGCAGTTCAGGTTCTTTTGAAATTGTGAGAAATTTTCTCCTCCTTTCGAATAACTTCTGTGGCTTTCCTCTGTACCCTGGCCAATTGTTCAGCATACTTTTAAAACTATGGATATGGGAGCAGGATGCAGCATTCCAGTGTCCCTTGCAAAGGTGAGGGTACCACTGCACACTCCTCGTGTCCATCTGTCCAAAGGAGTGTACAGAGTGCTTTTTCTCCCCTTTTTTGGACGTGGCAACACATCTCAAGATGCTTGCCTGCTTTAATTACCAAGTTCTGAGGTATTTTTTTTCTAGGATTTTATTCTGTAGGTCCTTCCTGCAGATGCCAAATGTAATTCGGCTGTAAAATACACAGCTTGACCTTTGGTGGGACTAATTAATTTTTTTTAATTGTCGAAGAGCATAGCTGCCCTCTCCTCAGGATTTAGTTTCAGAATTCTTCGTGGTGGAAACATTGAGTACTGTTGAGTCTGGATCTGTTGTGTGTAGTGAGACTTCCCCTCTAGTGGAAAAAAGGTTTGTGCAGATGAGAACCACAGCTCTTGCTGGCAACTGCAGAAGCACAGTGAGAGCTGTCAGCTCAGAGCTGGAGAGGGGATACTTGGAGAAATTGTGTAGTGTCATTTGTTTTCAATACTTCTATTTATATAAAACTTTTATCTCTGCAAACAAGAAGTTATATAATTACAACTGCAATAACTAGTTGATAGAATTCTACTTTGGTTTGATGTCCTAAGTGCTAGGTAACATCTGTCTCGGTAAGCTTGAGCAGAGATAAAAAGTTGGTAGGAGTTTCTGAGACCCTCAATTTGCTTTTGTTTCTTGACTCTTTGATAAGACAGTTTGGGTCTTACTGGGCTCATGACATCTGGACGTGTGAGTTGGAACAGCAATAAGCAGTGATTCCTCTCTGATTCCTTGGGAAAGTCCCCCTTTTAATGAGGATCAGGCCCCAGAGATGCATCACACGGTCCCCAGGTACACCTAATTTTGATAACCAGCCGTTGCTGAGTCAGTACCCTCATGAGCTTTCAGGTTTTGCACTTACTTTCTAAAGCATTGTCTGATCAGGGCTGGAAAAACGGGTGTTTTGGGAGTGACTGGTTGACATTGGACTTTTTGAAGTCTTTGTGCCATGTGACTGGAACACAGTCATGGGGTTCATACCCAGGGAGTAAGTTCAGATTTATGCCTTCAGTCTTCTAGCCTGACGTTTAAAATGATAAAACCCACTGGTAAGTGAAGGAGCAGGAGCAGGAAGTGAGCCCGCCTTGCGTGTGTAAGAAGGGAGTCAAGTAGAACAATTTGTCCTTGGATTGTAATTAATGTGATTTTTGTCATTTTATGGTGGGAGTTGGCACGTTCAGTGTGGTTTTGTTGTGTGCTTGGGTTTTTTCTTTAGCTCAGGCCTGTAAGTTGGTCAGCAATCTTGTGTACAGGTTCTGTTTCCATCCCTTTTGGCTCTGATAATATTCACTTCTGTCTGACTTCATATTCCTCCAGGATGTTTGTGCTAAACTGCCATTTCTTGGTTCCTCCACCCCGACCTCACCTGTTACTCCATTCCCATAGTAGTCTTGTGTTGTGGTTTGGGAATGCTATTCCCAGTTTAATGGGAGTGTGCAGTGTCCATCCAGATCAAATGTTTTAAACTTATGACGGATGCCCTAATGAATCTCCACTGTGTTTCTCCTATTATTTTAAACCCTCGAATTTTATTTTTTTTTTCTCAAGTCTGATCAGGTAAGTCTTGTATGGTAAAATTATTACTGTGCTAAGAGCTACCATTCAGAATTCTTCCTTCTGTTAATGAGCCTGTTTTATGTGAGGCATGGTAGCATAATCACCTGAACACCAGTGACATGTGCAGCGAATGGATCACTGAATTGTGTGTAGCAAGTCGTTTTTCTCTGCTTGGAGCAAAAGAAGAGTTTTCTGAATGTGTTGCTGTGCATGTGTTCTAAAATGTCTGCTTGAAACATCAGTTTTAGGCAGTAAATTGGTAAAAATCTGTGTATTCTTACAGTACAGGCAGCTGTTACTCATGGGGATGGCACAGTTTTATACAGTGAAGGGCTCAAGAACTTGTAGACAAGCTCCTGAGGGCTGATGTGAGAGAGAACAAGGGGTTCCTGGAGTGCTCAAGTTTGACATTCAGGTTACTTCAGTGTCAGCTGAGGTAGAACAGCTTTAGTCATTCTTTATGCTGCCAGTCCTTTAGTATGAGCCCAGAAGAGATGGAATGATGTGTCCAGAGGCTGCCCTAGCGCTTTGTGTCTCAGCTCACAGCCCAGTGCACACTGACCCTGAGCAATAGTCTTGGCCTTCTTTTGTACAAGTGATCAACTCCATAGGAAGTGGGGAGGTATTGCTCTAGTTCTGGTTCTAACCTTCTGTGTTGTCACTTCTAATAAAAGGAAGCAAAGAATCCTCATTTAGTAATCCTAATGAATTTATTTTTTTAGGATCTGGTCAACACTGGACTCAGCACTTTCTTCTTTTTCATTGCCTCTGTAGTACTTGCTGCTTTAAACCATAAAACTGGAGCAGAAATTGCTGCTGTGGTAAGAATTTGAACTTCTTTATATTTAACTCATATCAAAACTAAAGATTAACTTTTACTCGTTAATTGAATACATCTGTTGCCTTTGCCGTCACAATTTACTTCTAATTTTACAGTTTGCTGTAAGATAATTTTTATTTTAAGAGTATTAACGTCCTTTGAGCTGTTTGTCTTAAGGCTTGAGGCAAGAACAAACAGAAAAATGGTTTGCAGAGAACACTACAGTGGAACTGGCCTTGCTTCTTTCTCTGTGGCCAGTTTAGATGATCCTGCTCTGTTTTGCAAGCCTATGGAAAAGATAGACCCAAAAATTCAGAAGAAATTGCAGCTGTTTACCCATAATGTCCTGAGTATTTGCTCACTACAGATGATTTTTTGTTTTGTGGAGTGAGTATAGAAGCACTTCAAAGTTTTAAATCTACAGCAGTCAGTTCAAGCAAATTAATTTCATGCTTGAGTTGGCAACCTTTTTAATTTTCTTTTCAAACCTGGTTTTGAAAATCATACATCAGTTCTGCAGAAGCATAAAGGAAGAACTGCGGAGTAACTCCTGCTCCAGGCCAATGGCCTGGACTGGTCACCTCCTGTCATTCCCTCACGGTTGTGCACCCTCAGGAATGAGCTGTTGGATGAAGAGCTGTTTCCTTTACAAGAGGGTCTTCCTCCACGATTTAATTGTCCTGTCAGGGAACTTTGTTTCCTGGGATCATTGATCTTAGTCACTTCTGCAGATTGTCTAGTTCACTGAAGAAAAGCATCAGTTTTCCAGGCCGTGGTGATTTGTCAGTGCAAACAATGCAGGAAACTAAACTTTGGAGGCCTTCCTTGGGAAACTACTTTTCTTCTTGTTCTCAAAAACTGTCTTTGACAATTCTTTCTCCTTGCTGTAGGTGTTTGGTTTCTTGGCAATGGCTGTGTATGCTGTGAACACATACCTGGCTGTCAGGAAGTGGCGAGTGAACAGCAGACAGCAGAGCAGCCGACAGACCAGTGACTACATCCGTGCTCGGACAGAATCCAGGGAGGTCGTTCATCGCCCGGAGATCCAGCGCCTGGATGCGTGACCGACCTTCCAGTGGGACTGCAAAGGGAAAAGAAGTGCTTGACTCCCTCATGGAATAAGGGTTTTTTCTTTATTTACAGAGAAAAAGAAAGATCAGAGGGTGGCAAAGGATGCCCAGCCCTGTGTGTGTGCCGTTGAGTCAGAAGCTGTTGGCTGGAGGCAGGAAATGGTCATTCAAAAGGAGGATCCATTCAAGATCTCTACATATGTATATGCATATATTATATAGCTTATATAATATATTTTATATATATGTTCTGAAGTATGTTACTGTTTTGGATTAACTGCGCAGTAGTTTCCTTCCCTCTCTGGAGATCCATGTTCTTCGTCTGCCGTAAACATTCGGGACCAGCACAGCCAGCACGACCTTGGTTGGGAATCCACCAGGAGTGATTTCGTACCCCCCAGCAGGAGGGAGGGGCAAACAGCAATAACTTCAGCCACGTGCCCTGTCCAGCAAAGCGTGTGTGTCCATCCCCACCCAGCCCCACGTGCAGCGTCTCCGCAGTCCCACTGCTGGCACGCTCCGCCGGAGGAGGTGGAGGGCCCTGCGGGTCTTTGGTGGCCGCAGTGCTGGGGTGGTCGCTCTGGAGTTGCCCCGTGCAGTTCGTGGCCGTGGCCAGCTCTGAACTCGTGTGCAGTGGGCCTGGTTGCTGGGGGGCTCTGGATGCACCAGTGCAAGTAGGTGGTTCTGTGCTGGTGGTGGGATATTGTTCTATTTTTCATTCCAAAATGGGAGACAGGTGGAGAAAAGGAGGCTGAGGGACACGGTAGAGAAAGAAAGGGTTGTCCTCCAATAGACTTAGTTCCAGCCATGGCTTTCTTTTTTTTGCTTTTGTTTTGTTTTTTTTTTTCTTAATTTTAAGGTTCAACATTTCTAAAAGTTCGCTAGAACTTGCTTTCCCTCCAAGCCCAGGGTAAACAAGAGCTAGCAAAAAATTATGATGTGCTTATAAAGTGTTTCTAAGGTTGCAAAGTTGTGATTCATGTAAGATAAATATTTCTTTTTGGAAGGATGGTGGTGCTAAAATTAAAACCGTTGGTAGTAGATAAACCTGATTTTAATTTTTTTTGAAGTAGATATTTCTGCAGATTTTTTCCCTGAATGTTTCTTTGGAAAATGAATTTAGCTAATTGGAGGATAATATGACTCTATTGATTTGTTTAGAAATAGTTTTACCTAACTGACATTTTCTTATTTTAACTGTACTTCCAGTGGATGAATTACATTTTTCTTTACTCAAACCTCAAATTCTGTTCCTAATAATACCACAATATTATTAGGAAGATGTCTCTTGATATTTTTCTGTTTCTTTGCTTGGTGTTTTTGTCTATGTAATACGTTATTTGGCACTTGCCTGCCTGCATGTCACATGAAGACATTGTCGGGGAGGAGATGTCTGGAGCTGAATTCCTTTCTGGTGTGAGGACAATGAAAATCCATGGGATTAATGGGACTAAGTGAGTGTCTGCCCTGTATGCCTGAATTTGTGTTCTGATGTAGCTGGACTCTCCAGGGGATGACTACAGGTACCTGGAGCCTTAAGAAATAGGTTGTGTTTTAACCATGAAAACCAGGTTACACCATCAGGAGATCAGTAGAAGTGCCTGGGAATTTTACTGCTGGAGGGAGCTGGGATAGGGACAGGTGTGAACCTCATTCTGCAGTGTTCAAATTGAGGGCAGAGTTATATCTTGATGTGTGGGGGGAAAAAAGGTGACAAAGGTGATGTCTTTTAATTTTCAGTGTACTGACATCTGCAATGCATTTCATTTGGGTGGCTAATATGGAGATTAAAATTCAGAGTTACTGATGATTTTAAAGAAAATTTTCATTTTCTTAGTGAGCAATGGTTTATCAGTTCCTGTAGTAACATTTTATTGTGCTTCATTGGAAGTTAATGCCAAAGGGGTCAGTGCAAAAGAAGATTGCACCTGTAAGCCTGGTGCTGGGTTTAGGACAGACATTTTATTGTGGGGGTGTCTCACCAGAGTTGCTGTGCATTCCTTGAGCAGTAAAGGACAGTTCCGTGTTCAGGGGTAAGAAATAAGAGTTTGTTATTGCCAGTAGAGTTGTTCCAGCCCTGTGTTTGTCAGCACTGCCTGGTACCGGCACAGTTTGCAAGCAGAGTTTGGAGATATTTTTGTAGAGAGTTTGTGTGTGTAGAGATTTGGTCAGGTCTTAATAACTGGCAGTAAAAACGCTAAAAGAACCTTTTTAAAAGTAGCACAAGCATACAGTTCTGGACTGGAATTGTAGACTGGCATTAAAGCAGTTTGTATAAAGACTGTAAAAAAAACCCCAAACAAAACCAAAAGAACCCAACCTAAAACATCCCCCACCAAAACCAACAGTGAACCAAACCCACCCACTAAAATACAAAATACGGTTCTCCAGAAAATTGACATGTTCAGAGTGGAACTCCCACCTGAAATCAAGGAACACAAGTTGGGTGATGTGTGGCAAAGGCTTTTGTGTCCCTTTGCTGGCTGATGGCAGTGATGGAAGGGAGGATTCCTAAATCTGCCCTGTGCTCCCTGTGCTGATCCTGCTTGTGGCAGAGCTGTGGGAGGCCTCGTCCCTCTATAAATTTAGGAATGTGGTGTCTTTCAAATCCCTACACCTTTCCTTGCTTGGAATGGGATGACTTCACTGAGTTTTCCTTGGAGTGAGGTCACAGTTACCTTTTAGCTGCAGGGACAAGTGCAGGAGTGGTACAGTTACACTTCCAATAAAGTGTAATCCTTGGGCACCTATTATAATATACTGGAATGGCTTTGAGGGCTCTTACATGTAGAATAAGTTCTCTTCAGCTGAAAATGCCATTATTTGTTATTTGCATCATGACTTGAGCTTAGCACAGCATTAATTTTGAAATTACTGATTCACTTTGTAAAACAAAAGCAACTGTAAATGTGTGATTTCCTTATATTTGGGACCAAAGATGATTTTAGCATTGTACAGAATATTCTTTCTAAAAAAATCTTAAGCACTTATTACTCTGCAGAGACATTATTTACTATTTGGATTATATAGAAGGAAAATAAAGTGGCTGTGAGAGACAACTAAATTTGAAATATTAGGATCATTTGTTGTATACGTGGTTCATTCCTCCCTGACTTAATTTTACACAGAGGTACTATTTTAAGGCTGTTTTCCAAACTACAGTCATCACAAAAAATCTTAGAAGAAGAAAATAGGGTAGAAAGTTTAATTTTTTTTTTTTTTGAAACTTGTTTAGAAAAGTGACTTCAAATCACTTCTCTCAGCCAGTTAGTCTTGCCTGTAATTGCCAGCACAGAGGGATAGTTTTTTTTAGTCCTTAAAAGTGCTGTTTAGCTCCATAAAGGGACTCAAACCCCACTGTAAATACAACTAAATCAGAGCTAAGCAGCTGAACCTTGTAGGAACGGGATGCTTGAAACTGTAATGGTTCAGATCAGTCCTCTTTGGTCCAACCCAGCCCTCAGCCGGGGAATCTCTGTATTTCTGGGTGTAGAAATGACTGTGAGTTTTGCCACCTGTGCACAGATACCAGAATATTAAACGCTAGGATCTGACTGGAGCAGCGGCATAGGAATTGCTGTACAGTGTTGCAGGAATCTGTATTTTACTGCTCTGTGTTCAGGCTCAGCTCATGTTTGTCACATGGCCTGGTGCTGTGCAAAGGCCACAGCAGGAATTCCTGAACCACAGGCAGGAACTGAGTGAAGTGTCCCAGTAAAGCTGATTCCTTCCCCCTGTCCCCTTGTTCCTTGCATTTGTACAGTCGTGCCTCATGGATCTTTCATAATAATTTTTGTTAAGCCTTATCCTTGCTCTGGGTAGTGTCTGTGCCAGGAGGATCAGGACTCTGTGTCCACATCCCTTTTCTTTAACTATGGTGCTCTTTCCTTTCCCGATGGTTTGTGAGGCGGGGGCTGGGTGTGCTGGGGAAGTGTTCTCCGTTCCCGTGGGATTGTGGAAGGGAGCTGGTGTTCTCCATGTGTTCAGGATTTCTGGTAGAAACCACATGCTTCAAGGTTGAGAGGATTAGAGATACCTCCCTCTGCCTTTTTTGAGAGACAAGGCACCAGCTCCAGAGCTCTGATGTCTGTATTTCACTGTGGGCTCTGTACTGGGAAGCATGACACCAGCAGTGCCCTGTGCCTTGGAAGCAGCTCCTCATCCTTCACTTATAAGATGCCCCTTACAAAGCATTTAAATAACAGGATCAATGTATGGTGCTTCTTCGCAGGCTTTGTCCCCTGTGTGGCACTGTGCATCTTGTAATTGTTCCATCTGTCTGCATTTCATTGTTGATTCTACAAAGAGGAAGGGAAGGTTTTCCCTCTTCCCTAAGGTGATAGTTTATTTTTTTTTCTCTCATGATGATTGTCCCTTCCTAACACTTGGGGATTCTCGCCATGCTGTGGATCACAGCAGGAGAACTGATGAGCTACAAGCTGCATTGGGACTGTCAGGAGGGAATTAACCACTAGTTTTTCATTAATTTTGATGTCCCTAAACAAATGTGGTATTTGTCACCTCTGTGCTATTTAGGGCATGTGCAGGCACAGCAAATGCTTACCTAATATGTGGTTTTATTGATGCAAGCTTCCCCCCCTCTTCCTTAGTCTTGTTCTATGTCTGTTGTTTTCTTGTCTCATGAGAACTTTGTAAACATTTCTCCTTCGCTTTTGTGAGGAAAAACCCTCACCAAAAATCTAAAATAAGGAAGTTTTTAGGGCATAATTAAAAACCGAACTTAATAGCAATTCAGATAATGTAGAAAATAATACCCTCTGTCCTGTTCAGCTGAGATACTGAACAGCTTTGTGCAGGAAAGAGTATGAAGAACAGTTCTTGTGCTGGAGGCTCTGGAGCCAAACATCCTCAGCAGCTATTTAGGATAAATGAAAAGGCGGGGACAATCTGATCATGAATATGGACTCTTGATAATCCAGTCCTTTCAAAGTGATATTTGAACAACAAAAATCCCCAACAGCAGAAGGAAAGATGCTTCTGCAATTCCTAAAGGGGAGACACACCTTGGATCAGAGGTGTTGCTCAGGAGGGCTCTGTTTGTGGCATGAGATAATGGATTGGTGGTTGTTTGGAGGCCCAACAAAGCCCAAAACCACTGGGCAGACAGAGGTGTGCTGGGCATGAATTTTAATTTAAAAATGATACCAAAATCAGTACAAAAATCAGAGGAATGTTTGAAAATACTTTGTAGAAATGATACCATATTCCTCTCTGTATTCTTTCTTAAAATGAGTTTCTACAAATGCTCAGGAAATCTCTGAGTTTTCTCCTGGTATATCATTTTCCCTCTTGGCAACTTCGCCACCTTGAGAGATCTGTTTGACCAAGTCAGAGTGGTGCTGCCAACCTGAAAGGGTTCCCTTGTTTTGGTTCTTTTTTTTTTTCTTTTTTTTTTTTGTGTTGTCTTTTTAAAATCTGTCTATAATTTAACTATTTCTATGGTAAAAATAATCTTTAAAAAAATCTGCTTACACTGTGATTTCTGATAGCCTTTAGAGTAATCAACACAATCTCATTTTCTTTTGGGATATGCAGGTTTCAAAAGTGTTCTTATATATGCCCAGAAATGAAAGTTGTCTATTTATCGTAGGAATGTGATTAGATAAATTCAGAATCCCAGAACAGCTCTTTCATATGTGCTGGATAGACGAGTTAGTTAAATTGCCTTTTAATCTCTATGGGTTAATAAATATTTTTTTATAACTAGCCACAGATAGTCCTTTTTAAATTATACTTGGCAAACAGAAGATATTTAATTTTATATACAATATACATAGTTACCATGATTGACATATTTATAACATAGAGCTTTGTGTTTACTATGAAGGTTTTATGTTTTTTTATTTCTTTTACCCAGGGACTTCAAGGGTAAAACTTTAAAAAGCCAGTTAGCATATATGGGAGGTTATGGGAAGTATTTCATGGATTCAGGATGAGGACATAGGAGCGTTTAAAAAAGCAATGGCCAGATTGTAGTAACAGAGTATCTGGGGGGGTTCTTATTTTTTGATTGGGGCTGGTCCCTACAGCTGTTTTAATAACATCTGGATGTGAGTAACAGAATGGAATATGACCATCTGCCTCTTCTGACTGTCCCAGCCTATTGTGTGGAGTACAGGAAATTTCAGGGTATTGTATTGTTTTGGACAAATGTCTCAGTAGACATATTTAATTAAAACCTTCATGTGTTTGAAAAAAACACCCTCTCTGAACTAGGCTGATTTACCACTTTTGGTAACCTTTTAATCCCAAAAGTAGTATTGTCTAAACACTTTTAGTAATGTTACATCTGTCCTGATGTCTACAGGTTTAAGTGGTTCTGGCACCCTTTTATTACAACAATTGCTACCTTCATTTTTCTACTGTTTATACTTTAATCTTGAATGTTTACTGGTTTCTACTTGTTGGATATTGTGGAGGGAGAGTGTATCTTAGCACTACAGATCATCCAGCTTTAACTCATTCATTGCAGTTCTGGAGTAAGAAAATATTTTGATTTATATATTGTGGCCAATCTATTGCATTTTAAAATGGTTTCTGTACTTTAGGCACAACATTTATGACGTAACGAATGACTTAGCTGATCATTATATCTGTCTAGGCTTACTCTCTTCTGTGTTAGTGTCATTTTGAAACTATTTGTATATGTTGAAGTTTGTAAGGGTTCAGGAACCCACAATAAAATAGTAAAGTATGTATTTATTTCTCATTGCAACGCTCGATTTTGATTTGAAAGTTGACACTTTGTACGTCTTTTCACAGAGTCGTAAACAAATACCGAAAAACTGCTTCACCTGGGGTGCCTTCCATGTGTGGTGTCAACACTTGTCGCTCACAGAAATAGAGATGTAAATTTATTAAAGCAGTCAGCACTATTTTTGTAATGTGAGTCACTGCTGCATCTTTGCCTTCCTTGTGCTTTGTTCCCACCACCACCAGTCCGTGGCTGCTGCTCCTTGCCTTCCCTGTGTGCACTCCCAGTGAGCCTGAGCTCGTGGCACATCACGGGACGTCCCCTTGCTCTGCCCTGCCCTCAGCTGCACTGGGCATGGAGATAAAGCTCAGGGCTGCTGGAGGTGGAAGGTGCTCCAGATTCTGTCCTTGAGACTTGGGAGAGATGCTCAGTGTGGGAAATCTCTATCCCTGGGACTAGTTCTGGGTCCTCTAGAGGAACACTGCAGGCCCAAGCTGAACATTCTCATTCTGGCTCACAAGCCGTGGTTTATGGCATCTGAGGAGCATCCAGGCCTGACCAAAAGACTATGTCAGGGCTATAGGGCCTGTACTCACAGGTCTGTAGTTGCAAACAGCTCTGAAGTATTAGTTGAAATAGCAGTTCCACTTCCACCCTGGGCTGAGCAAAGGGGATGCAGTTTTGCTGTTACCATATGAGCACAATGCGCTGGGTAACACCCCTGGTGCTTTGCTTTGGCAGGCACTCCACGGGAGATCTCTGCACGCTCGGGGTGCACACGCAGCACCTGCCTGTTCTCTGTCCCGGGCAGCTCCCCTTGGCCTCGGGGCTGCAGCTCAGGGTGTCCCTTGATCACCAAGCCCCGAGCGAGGACTTGAGAATATCACAGGTTAGCACATGTTCACGTAGGGCCAGTTTACAGCCATGGGGAATTTCCCACTGTTTTGGTAAGTTCTGGAGGGTCTCAAGGAGCACTTGGCCAGCTGGTGAAGCAGCTTGTGGGGACAGTGGTACCTCCAGCTGTGCCCACTGTGCTCAGTGGAAGTGCAGCATCTTCCAGCTCTGTGTGTGAAAGTTGTTCTGTTGATGCTTGACCAGTCTCAAGGTACTCTACAAGAAAATGGAACCTCCACCTTGTTCCTACACCAGTAACAATTCTTCAGTTTGTTGGTGTTTCTTCTGTCGGTGTCTGCTAATCCAAAACACGAGCTGGAGAATTGTAGTGTCTTGCAATACAGAAAGCAGTCCTGTTTTTAAAATCCATTCTGTTAAAGCATAATTTAAATGGTGTATTTATCAGTTTTAAATGTCATTTTGATTTCCCAGTCTTTTGTATATGGGCACAATACTTTTTGTAAATTTTTTTTTTTTTTAGTTGTCTTTCTGTCTTTTCTTTCTGGTCTCGGAAGATTTGGGTTTTCATGGTACTCTTCTGATCATTCTTCATAGTGGTAAAAGTCTGTATTTTTGTATGTAGGGAAAATGGTAGTTTTCTAACACTTAGTCCAATCAATATAGTATGGAATCATTTGTGAAGGACTTCCTGTTTAATAAATGGACATATTAAAGTACTAAAACATTGTCTGCATCTGTAAAGGTGTGCTGGGCTGGCCTGGGCTGGAGGTTCTTTTCTTCCCAGTGGCTGGTGTGGGGCTGTGTTTGGGTTTGTGTTGATAACAGAGGTGGTTTTGTTATCCTGAGCCGAGCCTTTCCTGCCCCTCGTAGGGCCCAGCTGGGAAGGGGCTGGGGTGTGTGGGAGGTTGGGAGGGGACACAGCCAGGACAGGTGGCCCCAGCTGACCCCAGGGATATTCCAGACCATGGGATCACGCTCAATGTTTAAAGTGAGGGAAGAAGGAGGAAGGGGGGGATGTTTGGAAGTGATGGAGTTTGTCTTCCCAAGTCACTGTTGGGTGGGATGGGGCCCTGCTGCCCTGGAGGTGCTGAGTACCCGCCCAACCGTGGAAGGCAGGGAATGAATTCCTTGTTTTGCTTTGCTTGTGTGCACAGCTTTTGCTCCACATTAAATTGTCTTTATCCCAAGTCACAAGTTTTCCAGCTTTTCACCCTTGCGGTTCTCTCCTGATGCCACTGAGTGAGAGAATGGCTGTGAGGGCTTGGGGGCTGCTGGGGTTAAACCACCCCCAAAGGCAGCACAAGAACCTCAGTCCAGCAAATGTTGTGGTCGATGGGCCAATGATCCACTCAGAGCAGTTGCTGAATGCACTTTCCATGCAGGACAGTGGCATAGGGGTTAAACATCCAACAGAGCTACCCTGGCTGAGGGTTTGGGACTGTGGCGTGAGAAACTTCGTGGATGCAGGAGGTCATGAAAAACCATGGATGAGAGCCCTTGATGAGAGGTCAGATGTAGGAGAAAGCACATGGACTCCTTCATTGCTCAAGTGGTTGTGGTGGGGTTGCTCTGGGAGCATTTCTCCATCTGGGACCCTGCGATGGGCTGGAATGCTCTGTCTTGTGGTTTGCAGCGTGTTCGGGACGGGAGAGGAATTTTGGGGCTGAAATACCCCAGTGAGTGGGCAATATCTGCCACCTCATGGGCTGTGGGTTTCCAGTCGTGCCTTGATGCTGGTGGAATTTTTGGTCTCCGTGGGCTTTGGAGGTGACGGTGGAAACACACAGGTGGTTGAGGATCGTGAGAAGATTTGGGAATATGGATGATACAATCAAAGCACTGGTTAGGGATAAGGTGTGTGGGGAGGGCGTCTCAGTTTAACAAGATTACAACTGGAAGTGTGGAAAAGGAAAACAACAGCTTTTAGTAACAAAATCTGAATAAACAATAAATGGTGCAATCAAAAATGTGCTTGTACAACAAGGGGGTCAGCTCACTTTGCCTCTGAGGGGCTGGCAGCAGCCAAGTGGCATTACCCTGCGAGTCCTTGGTCCAGAGCAGCTTTGCCAGTTGTCAGATTTTAAAAAGTTTATTCTGTCTAACTTTTGAATACATCAGTCTCCTGGGAAGACTAATGGATTTCTTAGTCATAGAATCATAGAATCAGATGGGTTGGAAAGGACCTCTGAGATCATCAAGTCCAACCCTTGATCCAACACCCCCACGGTTCCCAGACTATGGCCCTCAGTGCCACGTCCAGCCTCATCTTAAACGCCTCCAGGGATGGAGAATCCACCACTTCCCTGGGCAGCCCATTCCAATGGCTGATTACCCTCTCTGGAAGGAATTTCTTTCTAATATCCAACCTAAACCTCTCCTGGCACAGCTTAAGGCCGAGCCCTCTTGTCCTACTGCTGGTTCCTGGGAGAAGAGACCAACCCCCCCCTGGCTACACCCTCCTGTCAGGGAGTTGTAGAGAGCGATGAGGGCTCCCCTGAGCCTTCTCTTCTCCAGGCTAAACAACCCCAGCTCCCTCAGCCTCTCCTCATAGGACTTGGTGCTCCAGTCCCTTCCCCAGCCTGGTTGCTCTTCTCTGGCCCTGCTCCAGCCCCTCCATGTCCTTCCTGAGCTGAGGGGCCCAGAGCTGGACACAGCACTCCAGGGGTGGCCTCACCAGGGCTGAGTCCAGGGGCAGAATCACTTCCCTGCTCCTGCTGCCACACTGTTCCTGAGCCAGCCCAGGATCCATTGGCCCTCTTGGCCACCTGAGCACACTCTGGCTCATGTTCAGCTCCCTGTCCATCCCAACTCCCAGGTCCCTTCCTGCCTGGCTGCTCTCCAGCCACTCTGTCCCCAGCCTGTGGCGCTGCAGGGGGTTGTTGTGGCCAAAGTGCAGGACCCGGCACTTGGCCTGGTTGAACCTCATCCCGTTGGAATCAGCCCAACTCTCCAGTCTGTCCAGGGAATCAACCCAGCTCTCCAGGGCTGGGATCAGGCTAATACAACGTGATGGACAAAATATATAAAATGTCCAAAATCTATAAAATAAAAGCACAGGTATTTCCTGGACAGAATTAACACTGGAATTGGTATTTTCCTCTTCAAGAAAATCGATTGAAAAATTGACTTACATTAAAAAAAAACCCATAAAACCCTAAACAAAACGACATATAAATGTTAAATATTCCGGGTAGCATTGTTTTACCATCTGACCTAGAAGTTTTACAAAACATTGAGTCCTGTGAATTCTTCCAATAAGGAGGAACCTCTGTTGCAGTGTGGATTTTTTGATGCAGTGGTGACTTTTAAAGATCCTGACTTTTAAACCAATATTCTATGCAAAAAGGTGTCTTGAGCATCTTGTTACAAGATTCTCAGTGCTTACCTAAATTTCTTCTGCTTCCTTGATACATCTCCCTCTCTTCTCTCCAGGCTCGGGAGAACAAAGCATGGCCAGATGGAGCTGCTGTGCACGTTTGCTGATAGATTTGGTCTTCGAGGGCAGTTTGTATCCTGGTCCCAATGTGGAATGAAGCCTGACTGTATTATTTTCCACCTCCAAGCTGCCAGCTCTGAGTTTAGCTCAGCAGCAGTGTGGGGGTTTGCTCAGTTGTGTGTTTTAGAGGCGCAGGGGTCGGGAACACGCTGTGGGTGTTCAGTCCATGGTCAGTCCGTGGCACAGGCTGCTGCTCCCTGAGGAGGGTGAGATGCAGCTATAAAACTCAGGCTCACGAGTTTGCACGGTGAACACTTAGAAGCAGAATGACTGGAACCATCTGTTTGCTCTGCAGAGCATTAAATGTGTGCTGCTCGCCAGCACACCAGGCTGGTGGGAGTGTTTCTCTCAAACACTTGAGAGAAAGTGTTTTTCTCTTGGTGTCCTGGAAATGGCTGTGTCCCTGGGAAATGTAAGACTTGGAGAACTTTGGACAGTATCAAGTGAAAAGCAAAATGAACTGGAGTGATGGACAGAGTGTTCAAAGCACAACAGAGCCTCTTAGTTCAGTCAGAATTTAAAAAAGGTGCTTGGAAGGGTCTTGAATTCCATAGTGTCACCTGTCCAAAAACCACCACACAAGACTGAACAAGCCCACAGATAAATATAAAGGGTTTTTGAGAGAAGGAGGGAGAGAGCCCTTCAGCCAGTGTGAGCCGTATGAACCGCTCATCTGTGGTACATTTTCCCCAGGGAGAAGCTTTGAGTCTCAGTGTTTAGACCACGAAACGTCTGGCACTGATTCTACACCGATTTTTCCGCAGTTGGTGTTGGAAGCCCTGTGTGCTGCTGAGGGCTGGTCAGGAATTCCAAGGGGCAGTGGCTGTGCTGCAAGGAAGGCAGGAATGGGGCTTGGTGGGTTTGGGAAGCGAAAAGAGATGTTTGACGAGGCCACTGCCGGCACACTGAAATAAGGGTGTCGCGAAGGGCTCCACGGTGCGGGTGCGGTGCTGTGTTTGTGTCGGGACACCTGAGCTGCAGAGAAACCGGCGCTCCCAGCGCTATTTGGGTCTTGTCAGTTGAGGAAAAGAAGCAAACAAACAAACATAAAAGCCAAAAAAAAGCCAAGCTGACTTCTCCTCTGCTCTGCACAGACTCTGATCCTGGTGCAGAAAATGGACAATAGACTGATCAGTCCCCACCTCCCCCATTCAAAATTGCCTTTGAAGTAATTATTTTTAATTTTCTGAAATTCTATTCGAAAAATACAGAACTGTGTTTTACTTCAGTCATGGGAACAGATCTTTTTAAATAAAAGGCTGGAATCCTACACAAGTGCTTGACCCTGTGGCAAACTGCTTAGGAATGAATGAAATCATCAAGTACTTAAAAGCCAATTAGGAGTTCTCTGGGCAGGCATTTCGCTGCTAAAGTAAGCCTGAAGCAACTCAGGAGCCACTTTGTTTGCTGTCTCTGTTGACTTTAGGAGTGATCCAAGGTGAAAAAATGACCAGAAAACCTCAGTATATTTTGGGTTATAGCATGTGTGAAGGGTGAACCCAAAGGGGACTGTTTTTGCAGTGTTACTAGTTGCCAGGTGAGAGCTCTGTCTTCCCAATGTCTCAATATGTGGAAACTAATTCTTGGTTCAATTCTTTCATGGTTATGGGATGAAGATGATGTTTGTCCTCACGAGCTGTGGGAGCAGCAGGGATTTGGTCCCTCTGTGCTCTGCCACCTCCCCAACACACAGTGATCGAGTTCCTTAAATCACTGATCCCTGTGCTGGGCAGAGGCAAGGCAGTAAAATCAGGTCTGAAAATAAGTAAAGACACCCAACACTTCTAAGAAAAGAGGTTTAATTCAGGATGGTTTCTAAATATTAACCATGTACTAGTTTCCAGATGTGACATGCAGTACATTTCATTTTAATTAAAAAAAAGAGAAATACAAAATGAGTATAAAAATGAGCCCAGGTCCCCTGATGTCACAGTGTGCGCCAGTAAAACATGACAAGAGAAAGAAACATGGGATTTCATACAGGAAAAGGTCCAGAGAGGTCTTTCTTATAAAAGTAGAGGTGATTTGTCACATTTAGAATTAACCACTTGTTTTGCTTTTATTCTCAGTGGCCAGGAAACAGGAAATGTAGGAGCTGCCTGAGGACAACCCCAATTTGACCAGCACCTTCCCAAGCACCTGCTCCCTGTGAGGTCCCGTGTGCTCCTGGCAGCAGCCAGCTGCTGCCAGGGAACTGGAAGCCAAGTGGTAATTTTATTCCAGAGGAAATCTGCCTTTATTGTTTTATCCCTGTTTTTCATTTACTCCGTTAGTACCATCTGCTCTCATTTTAGTTTTTGTAAAGGCCACCTGTTCTGGTACTACATTAATTTTTTAAAAATATGTACAGATTTCTTTGGCACAGAGCTGTCTGCTGCCATCTGTAAGGAGTGAGCCGTGCTTTTCCCAAGCAGTTTGTGTTTGTAGGTGGATACAAATATTTCAAAGTAAGTTGTGCTACTTGTGAAAATACCTTGTAAATTCAGAAGGCTTTTTCCCTGGAATACACCACCACGATAAATCCTGTCCTTCCAGGGGAAAAAACCCAACCCAACTTCCCCCTTCCCACTGAGGAAAGGAGTCTGGCAAAATGAATTCATTGCAGACTTTCTGTAGTTTGGGGCTGGGTTTCTTTGCCTTTTCACAGTGGGGAGGATGCCCTGCCCTCCTGGGGCTCAGGTATCCTAAGAGTGGCAGAACCAGTTCCCTGTCCTGCAAAGCCATGGACCAAGTCCAGTGCTGGTCTCGGGGGAGCACCAGTGCCCCCAGCACGGAGCAGAGCAGGCAGTGGTATCCTGTGCACAAAGACCTGCAGGCTCCACTGGGCAGATCCTGCTGGGTGCTGGTTGGCAAGGCTGCCTTCCCTGGCTGTGCAAACACAGGGGCTTCCACACAACACAACCAGCAGGAAAGGGGCTGGAAAGAGACTGGCTCCCCTGTCCTACCTCGGATCTGCGGTGAAAGGGCAGCAGATGGGATGTGACTCCATCCAAGCAGCTTAAAAAGGGTGATTCTGAATGTTTGATGAGCCAGCTGCCTGCAGCAGTCAGACTCTGAGGTTCGCTCTTGCTGCAGATTTCCAGTTGTCACTTCTGGTCACAGGTAGGCAGCAGATACCAATGTACTGAAACCAACACGGGAACTGTAATCCAGGCCTTCAGTGCTTCGGAGCGGAATACTCAGACTTCAGGTAAAGAAATACTGTTAGTTAAAAAGAAAAATACAAATAGAGGCATTCAAACCTCTCTTCTTTGGCATGGCAAGAAGTATAAAAGCTGTGTTAAAGATCTGGAAGTAAGAAAGCAGGTTAGAAGCTCTGATTACATGTTTAAAATGCCATTCCCGTTTACTCAGGACATCGTAGGGCTGAGGAAGGAGGGGCAAAGGAGAATTGAGCTGTGTTTTGACACACTCCTCTCTGAAAGGCTGAACTACTGCAGAATCTCTAGTTCTGACCGAGTCTCTAATGGCTTTGGGAATAGTCTTCTTTTCCACATCACTGCCCTGTCCATGCCTTGGTGATTCCATGAACAGTGAGGTGGAAAGAGGATCCGGAGGCTGGAATAAGGGAGATATTTCACTTGGCAGTGCATTCAGCAGAGGAAAGTGCTTGATCATCTTCCCTTCACGCTTGGTCGATGTTTGGTTCTTCAGTCTGAGTCAGAGTCAGAGTTCTCATCTAGGGGTAAAACAAGGAACAAAAGTGAAATGGGAACTGGAACCCCCAGCCCTGCTGCAGCTCTGGCTGGGAGAGACGCTGCTGCTCGGGGCAGGAGCTGCTCCAAAGGACACAGCGTGGGGAAAGGCTGGGGGAATGATATCCCTGTGATATTCCTGCTAACAGGATGGAGCTTTCAGGGGTGCTTCAAAGGAGCTGGGAAATGCTGCTGAGGGGCACCAGAGCACCACACTGCAGGGGGTGGCTCAGGGGAGGAGGTGGCAGCGATGCTGTTGATGGTGTGACACAGGAGGGAGCCTGTGCTGGCCCTGCCTGTCCTCAGAGCTGTGTGTGGGTCATGGTTCTGCACTGCCAGCAAAACCTGCCTGAGAGCACAAGCTCTGAGATGTTGAGAATTCCCAACAGGCCTGCAGAGGTACATCCTTCTGGCCTCAGCCCCACTTTGGTGCTGGGGGAACAGTCAGGGCAAAGCCCTTCTTGCACAGTCAAACCATCCACACAAAGCTGCCTGACTGCACATCTGTGGGTTTTATGAATTTCTGTCTCCATCTCCAGGGAAATCAGATCTAATCTGTACCCTAATTTTGTGCCCTTGTCACTTGATCATCTTCTGAGATCAGTTCAATTTTTAGTCTTAACAGTCTATTTCCTGTGATCTGTTCCATTAATTCTTCTTTTTTTTGGTCTCTGTTTTTGGCCTAAAGCTTGCATAACACTTAACAGTCTACTAAAATCCCTAGAAAAGACTGTTAGTACTACTGTACACCTTCTAGGATTCTATACACATCTTGGGGTTTTTTTTTGAGGAGGTTTGTGGGTTTTGGTTTTGTGTGGGTTGTTTTTTTCGGGTTGGGGATTTATCTTCTTTTTTTTTAAAGCATGAAACAGTCTTCTTCCTCTGTGTGGGTGGAATGAGCAGTGTCACAGGGACATGATGCCCAGTTTGGGCTCCTGGGTACTGTAAAACTGCTACCTCTGGCCTGACTTGACCTGAATTGGATTTGAACACCCAACAGTGGCTCCCTCTTTTTGTCTTTGTCTAAGTGGATCTGTCTGAAGTAGACTGTACCTCCTGTAAGAGAAAACAAATTCGTAACAAACTAGTTGATTTTGTGCTGTTTGGCCCTGGGATTCCAAGGCCATTTGCCCTCAGATGGTCAAAGCTGGTCATAACAGGCAATCATGATTAGGAGATGGTAAAGAGAAGAGCACTACTGGGCCTAAAAGACTGTGGGCAAAGGGGTGTTAATTATTAAGTTACCAAGGAAAAAAGGCAGATGTTTGCTTGTTTTTACAGTCAGACATTTTGATGGGGGAAGAAAGTCTGTGCTGCTGATAATTTCTGTAATTGGATTTGGGGCCTTTCAAATTTAGATGTCGCGAAACTCTGAGAAACTTCACATTCCTGGCTTGCTCCTTATCTTTGTAAGTCACTGAAATTCCAGTTGTTGTATTCAGGGACTAAAGCAGCTCCGTAGCTGAGCACAGTTGTGGCACAGAAAACCAAGGCAGCCGGGAATAGGAACCAAGTGCTCCTGCTCCCCTACGAAGGTGAAATGGAGAAGAAAATCTCACATTACATGCTGGTGTAACAAAACAGGGAATTTTACCCACCTTCTGACTTGTGTCCTTCGGGGGGATCAGAGCTGCCTTGCTTGAGAAAACTGAGCAGGTCATTGAAGGTGATGTAGAAATCAATGGCAAACACTATGGTGGCTACAAACCCAAAGACCTAAAAGGGCAAAATAACACCCTCTTGAACAACAGGCCATGTCCATCACTGACAAACCAAATCGAGCTGAGCCACACAGGAAAAACTCTGAGAGCTTGAGCTTGGTGGTTTTGGCCTGTGCCTTTCCAAGAAGACAGGGAAGGGAGATGGCTGGTGACCCATTGGCCTCGACTAAATTACAGCTCATTTGGGAGCCCGAGAAGTCATCAGATGTGTCCTAAGCCCTTCCCCAGGCCCCTCTGGGCATGTTCTGAGCATCAGCTCTGCTGGAAGTTACAGGAGAACAAAACCTGCACCTCCACCATCCCAGGGCATCTCTCTGCCACCAAGAAATCACCTTGATTTCTCTGGAAATAATTTCTTACTGGTTTGCAAGGAGACCTGTCTATTGCTGAGTGAACTAGACTGAGGTTAAAATGATTCTGGAGTTTCCCCTTCAGTGTCAGAGCAGCAGCAGTGCCAAGAACAGGCTGGGTTTCAGTCCGGGATAAATGCACTTGTACTTCTCCACCTCTAAATTGAGGGACAAAGATTAAAACAAGGTCTGGGTTTGAACTGTGTGTCACTGGGGAAGGTTTGGAAAGGACTCCCGGTCAGCACTACTGGGTATTGTTCTTCCCCATCTTTAAAAATTATGATGCAGATTTTATTTATGTTGCATCCATTATTGATGCCTAGAGTCAGATTGCAGATGGAGAGGCTGGATTGTATTTCTGAACACAAAATGCTGATGGCAAAGGCTCTCTCCTGGGCAGCTCTTGTACTGGAGGGTAAAATGACACTGCTCTTGTTTCAACTCATCCAAGTAAAATTGAGAGGTAGAGGCAGGAGGTTGAAATGACTTAATGTAGACTGGCCTTAGCAATTACAGGTTCGATTTTGTTTTTAATCATTAATATTATTCCCTCCATTCAAGGATCTTGATAATTTTTGCAGGAACAGAGTTTCTCTTCTCTGTACATCTGGGGAAATTAAAAAGCAGAACAGGTGCCTTCCTTAAGGAGCACAGTTAACACTGAGCAGCACTGTCAGAATGAAAAAACTACTGATTCAAGACATACTTTCCTGAATAAGTGACCATTTCCTCTTTGCTTTGGGCAAAGTAATTCTCAGTTAATTGCAGAAACTTCTGTTACTTGCAATGGGGTCAAAATTGAACTGTTTCTGAACTATATCTACAGGCAGTTCACCAAAGTCCTGGAGTGCAAAGCTCATGTCTACTCACCCCTGCTGCTTTAGATGCTCCATCATTGTACTTTGAGACAGCAGCAATGGAAATGGCAAAGTAAATAATGGCAGCAGTGACACAGCGCAAGAAATCCTGTGAAATAAGCAGTGTTGCATTCCCAGATTAGTCATGGAGCTCCAACATGCAAACCCCTCTGCAAATGATTGGGGAAATGACCTCTCCAACCCTCTGTTCCTGCAGCAGTGACCACCCTGACACTGCTGTGTGAGCACAGCCCACCCTGTGCTGGAGGAACTGCTCCTCTGAGGAATGTTTTAAAGAAGAGATGATCGGAATCTTGGCATGAGCTTCTGCTCTTGGAGATGCTGTGTAACTCCTGCTTTTAACTCGTGTGGGGCAGACCCTTCCTCAGGCTGGGAAGGGCTGTCCTGTGCTGTTTGCCCTGAAGCACAGCAAGGGCTCAGATGGAGGAATCATCTGAAAGCCCTGAAAGTCTCATCTTTAAGCAGAACTCCTGTGGTACCAGGGGCTCCTATGGGAGCAGGTGGGCGCCTGTCCCTACATGGGTCTATCTGATGATCTCTGTCCATAGGACCTCCACAATCAGGAACTAAACACTTTGTTGATTGAAATGCTTTATACTCAGTATTTGTTGTGACTCCAGCAGCCTGCCCAAAGTGCCTGTTGTGATCACTGGAATAGGTGCTGCTGTGGCTCTGCGGGGCAGGGCCGTGCCCTGTGACACCAGCAGTGGTGTCTCTGAAGTGGGTGTTAAAGAGAGCTGGGATTCCCAGGGATGTGCAAATCGTGGGAGCTGCACTTGAGCTCTGTTCACAGTTAGCTCTTCTGCCCTTTCAGAACAGATGGATGATGTCTCAAAACACAAATCCTACAAGGAACTCGACTCTTCTGAAATCAGGACAGGGTCAATTATCTGCATTCTGGGGCTGCAGCATATTAAGGTAATGGCCACAATAAATACACAAGTGCCTTTTCTGTCTTAGTACCAGAATCAGATGGGTGTAGAAAATGAGAAAACGATGGAACTGAGATTGCCCACTGAGAACTGAGCAGTCAGTCAGAGCCACTGGTCCTGCTTTACCCACCAGGGGCCGCGCTCAAGTCGTTTGTATGCACTGAGAGCTCTGGTTCAGATCTCACTATGATGAACTAATGCTGGTACCAAGAGAGACTCCAGATTGATTAGATAAGCAGGGTTTTTGGAAGTATTTGTACTGCTAGACAGCTCTCCCGGTGCAGTGTGTCTTTGAGGCAGCAGGGACATCCAGTGGCCAGGGATCGCCTGCAGCCCCAGCACCGGCTCCTGTGTGGGCAGGAACTGGCAGGAGCTGCAGGGCTCCCCCTTCCAGAAGCAGCTGTGTTCGTGGTATGACTGCCCCTCTACAGCACTTGCTGAGAATTTAAAACCATCACAGTAAAGCCTGTCCCTCACTGACAGCACACCCGTGTCCCTGCTTGTGAGGCTGGCAGTGGTAAGGAGCCCCCAGCAGTGGTCAGGATGACTTAGGCTGATGCTGCCTCTGAAGATCCAGCCCTAAGCCACGTGCCTGGGATCAAGCATAAATTCTGTGCTTTGATAAAGCCAAGCTCTGTGTCAGCACCAAAACAAGCTATAATGTATATACAGCACGGTTCAAAGAGTGCTGTGGGACCTCCTGTACGAGAGGCAACACAGACAAGTTTCTAATAAGGGGGTGAACTTATTAACAGTGACCCTAAACTTCTATGCAGTCCCTTCTCCTCCTGTAACCCCGCACAGTTCAGTCTGGGGGGTTTGTGCTGCACAATCCACTTACCGTCAAAGGCCAGTAGAGTCCTTTAAACTTCTCATTAAGCTTGGAGGCGTAGGCAAAAAAAAGAAACAGTGCCAGCAGAAACTCTAGGAGTGGTGCCATCATGAAAGAAGCTGCTAGAGATGCAATATAGCAGATAAAGATGATAAATGACAGCACCTGGAGTAAAGGGAAAATGCATCGTTATTGGCCTGGATTAGCAGAGCCGCAGGCAGCTGAGCAGCTCTGAGGGGTTGTTTTCCCTGTGTGTGTCTGTCAGTGCTGCTGCTGAAAGCATTGCTTGCTTCTTACTGCTTTTTTTTTTTATATTGGGCCAAATGAATTTTCTTGTTCAGCATGGAATAAATCTCAAGAAATGGTGTTTGTTTCCATGCGTGTGAAATCGCTTTTCCGGAGCGCTGGGTGGATTTGCACCTCTCTGAGTCAGTGATTTGCTCTGGATTGTAAACAGTTCTGACAACATAATTCTGAAAATAGAGTGGGGCACTGCCAAGCAAGCAGAGCTTTAAGCTTGCAGCCGTGACAGGTCTCATTTGAAACCCAAATCATTGCTCAGACAGCCCAAAGTAACTCAGCATTAATGATGTCCTTAGAGTAGAAAGAAAAAAGTCAGCTGCTGATGGATAGAAAAGAGCTAAGAATTAATTGTTCTGTGGTTTCTGGAAGTCTTTGGTTCTAGTTTTCCAGTGTAGAAAGCTGTTTTAGATAGTATTAAGATAGATAACTCCCATAAATTTATCTCCATGATGTTTCCTAACTCTACAAAATAATAAAAATGGCATTTGTTTTCCCATTCAATTAAAATTCCTTTGGCGTACAGTTTATGGTTCAAGATAGAAAGTGTCGCAATGGGAAAATGGCTAAAAAAATTATTTTTTACCTAAACCAGGTAGTACCAGTGCTGTCCTACACTTCTGGACTTTGAGCTGCTGTTGGTGAAGGTGGGAGGGGAGGGAACCAGGGAGAAAATTCAGAACATTTCAAATGATACACTGGGGGTTGGTCGCCTGCAGGAAGAGGCTCCAGCCCTGCTGTTTTACTGCCTTGCAGGGAAACTGGTTGCTGTTGTCATCAAATCAGTTTAAAGTAACAAAAATAGGATACCGAGTGACACAGTTTGTGTATTGTGTGCCAGTTTGCACCTGGGCTGCTCTTTCCTCCTGGAGACAAATCCCTGCCTTCCCAGTGCTCAGAGATGCTTTGGGTACTGCTGAGCATCAGATCACAAGGACTTTTTGAACTTCTAAAGTCTAAGCTGTGACACTGACATTCCCACTTATACAGGACTGAAAATAAAGGTATTATTTTCTCCCAGATGGCACATCTGAAGGCAGATTTGTCTTCCTGCAAAGCCTATCAATGTATTTGCCTCATTAAATTTCAGCTCTATGGATTTCTTTGCTTGTGTTCACCTGGACCTCAGAAAAAAATCATTATTATACTTGAATGATAAGGCTCCTGTAAATAATTATTAATGAATAATTACTCCTAGGAGAAGTCAGTCAACCTTCAAATACATGTATCAAAAGAGCCTGTTAAAGTTTAGGGGGCAACTAAGCAGTTCACTGCCACTGAAATAATTTTTTAATGTAATTAATTAAGAAGCCTTTATTCCAAGCCTGTTTTTGGGGGAAAGCAGTCAGTTCTTGACCAGGCTGCTGATAGCTGGAGAATATTGTTTTGATCCATTAGGAGTGGGTGGTGAAGTTACAGAGGAGGTGCCATTTTTAGTAAGAGACTATATTTGTCTTAAACCACCTGTGCATTGTTCTTGTTTCACGAAGAAGCCCATCTGGTGCAGTACAGGTCTGTTACCTCTTCAGATTTACCCTATTTGTTGCTGTTTATCCTATTATTGTTTGGTTATTGCTTACACAGTCTCTTTGCAGGTTTTTCTAGTTTTCATGTAGCAGAGGGAGCTCATTCACTGTATCTCACCCTCAGTGTGGTGTTTTCTTTCAGTCTTTGAAGAGAAGTGGATATAACGGATTTTGAAAACTGCTGAGAGAGGAGTTCTTCCTATAACACCTGCTCCCTTTATCCCCTCCGCCAAGAACAAAGACTGGACTTTGTGAATCTGCTTCACTCGCATTTGTGGAACATAATTTAGGCATGGTTTAATGTTTTCTTGGATTAAAAAGAAATCGCCATGTCTACAGGACATTTTTTGCTTGTTCTGCTGTTGAAAAAATATCTCCCTTTTCTGGCTGAAGGGAGGTGTGTGATGGCAGAGCTGCAGGAGGAACAGCAGCAGGGAGGAGATGTTCAGGATAAGTCCCACCTACCAAAGTCCTTTCAGTGGCAGAACGTTAGACCTGACTAAACCTGGTAATCTCTTATGGAAGGATTAAATGCAGTGTTAAATAATCCATCACACTGCAGCAGCAAGAGGGGGTAGAGAGGAAAATCTGAGATGTGTAAGTTGATGGTGCACAGTTGAGATCCCTTTGATCTCGATTCTGTTTGATGCAGTAAATCCTGTGCTCTGCCTGCCTTTGTACAGAGAAAAATGTTTTTCTGTCAGAAAGTGGGTAGGTGAAAGGAAGAGCCTTTGAGCTCTTTTATTATCAGCTTTATGGGAATTTGTGCAAGTTAAGGTTCCCACTGTCTTCCTCTCACCAGGCCGTGGGTTGGAACAGGAGCCCAAGCCCTGCTATAACACAGCCCAGGGTGCAAACAGAAGCTTGTTTTGTGGCAAGAAAAAGCCAAGGAGCTCCTGCTCCAGTGTGCTGTGTGCCAGTGGCATTCCTGCCTCTGTGCCAGGTAAGCTGCTGAAGACACAAAAAGATCAGTCCTTTCTACTTTGGTCTGATCCAGAGAAGCTGGGGAAACGTTGTTCATTTTAAAATCTGGTTACCAGGCAGTTACTTGTTCAAACAACCCCTCCATCACTGGTAGGTCCCAGCAGTGTCCTGCTGCCTGCTCCTCAGCCCTGAAGGACAGTTTCTGTATTCCCACCCTCCCCTGAGAGGTGGGATTGAGTCCAGCCTGTCCCCGTTCTCCCCTCCTGACCCCACCTGTCAGCCTCCTGTTTGCAGGGGAAGTGCACACGCAGGCACAGTAAAAACAGACATCCTTGATTCACAAGAAGTCCCTTGATTGCAACAGATTATTGATTATATTAGTAAAGGGGAAAGACTCTGACCTAAAATGTGAGAACTGCTTGCCAGTTAAGTGTCATTCCTCATTTTAGAGGCACTTGGAGACTGAAGAGGCCCAAGGAGGATTTTATGTGAAAAACCCATCTATAAAACAGTGGACCGGATTTTGAGGATGAAGGTTTGAAGGATGGTGTTTTTAGATGCTACAGCCTTCCTTGGGGGAAGGGTAGAAGGTGCAGGAAGGGCAGGGAGGCAAAGAAAGAGCAAGAGAAACAAAGCAAAGGAGGTGCCCGAGGGTTCTGCCAGGTGATGGCTACAGGGATGGTCCTTTTTTGTCTCTCTTTGCAGCCCTGACATGGATTTCAATGCCAAACCTGCTCAGTAGCTCGGGGACAGCCCTATATAATGCAAGAGCCCACAAAATGTAGGTTTTTGATGGTTTCTCACTTCTCCTTCTGATATGTGGAGTGCATGGACTCCTTGAGCAATATTGGCTATCATCTATTACTGTCTTTACTGAATTATAAAACTGAGTAGTTATCTTGTTACCTTGTATGACCATTTAATTAAACTGCCACTAATTCAAGCATTTGATGTTACCTTAAAATTTGGAAATTTTAAAAATATACCTCTCCTCCCACAATACAAACACTGAAGTGCCAGTCTGTATCCAGAAATAGTGACACCTACCTACTTACTTTTCCAGACTTCAAGTCTTTGAGACAAACATCTGTCAAGGTGAAAGTTGCTCTAAAACTCAAAAGCAACCTTCAGAATACAAGCTGACCCCACTGAAGACTGTAAAATGTTCCACTGCATATCACACTTGCTCTGCACCTCTTTTCCTGAAGCTGTGTGGTTAAGGGTGATTTCAGAGAAAGGTCAAGCAAAGGGACCTTGTTGTTGTTCTAATACTCTTTGTCTATTCTAAAAAACCAGGCAGCTAAGAGAGGAAGTTTGTGAGGCTCAATGCACTTGCAAGTTCATTTCTAGCACTTTCAGAAAGCACTGCAGCTTCTGGGAGAAAATAAAAGTAATAATGTTTTATAAGCTCTATCCATTTGTATTTACGCAGGGTGTTTTCCTTCCCCCCACTGGGATTACATCCTCGGCACTGACAGCAGCTCAGAGTCCGAGTTGTTCCTGTGCTGCTGCTGAAAGGTTGGTGTGACTGTTGCCAGCCTTGCTGTGGAGGAACACCTGGATGCAGAAAGCTCTAATGCAGCAAAGAGCACGACAGGATCCTTTCATAGCTTGGCAATGGTATAAGTAAAAAAAATCCTGGCAGAAAGAAGCCTGACTTTTCATTGAGCACTTTTTATGTACATTCCCATTCCCACGAAATAAAAAAGAGAAGTATTACATAGTACTTTTTTAAAGGAACTCCTCTGGCATTGTGTTTCAGAAAGTAGTTTTGTCCCATGTAATTATTACTTAATATTGTGTTGCTGAGCTTCTTAAACTGGCCAGGCATTACCAAGTTAGACTTTATTGTATAATCAGCTTGCAATTTAAGGTCTAAAGGATGAGTTACATTGGTTAGAGAGCAGAGTGTCCCTTAAGGGAGGGGTGACTGCTGGAGTCTGAGGTCATTGCAGCTCAGAAGGTGTTTGTCTCCTCTATGCAGGGAACAGCCCCAGCGCCTCCCGTGGGGACAGGCAGACGCTGGGATGCAGCTGAACCACTGCAGGCTGCTCCTCATCTCCCCTCCACAGAAAAGAACAGGTTTGTTTAAAGCTCTGAAAGTGGCTAGTGGTGATATCTTTTGGACAAGAGTGCATTTTGTTACTATTTTTCAGCAGAGGGACAAAGTACATCACTTGGTGAGCTCTGCTATTCAATTATTTCTCCACTGTACTTGTGCAGGTGAAGTTCCTGGTCCCCAGAATTATCTGCAGGAGTGGCCTTCTGCCTGCAGACCCTGAGAAAGGTGCAGGAATCTTCTTCAAAGGAGATTTACACCAAGCAGCTGGAAGTTTCAGTTATGAAGGTCAGTTCAGAGAAGGCTGAAAAGACAGAAGAAAGACAGGAAAAGAGAGAAATAGGCACAATGATTTATGTCACCACAAAGGTGGCACACCTTTACCTATTCATACTGCATTTTTATAGAAAGATAAAGTGTAGTGCCACTGCATACTGGCTTGAGGAGACTAAGGAGACTACTTGAAGCAGCAGATGTGAGCAGCAGAATGCCCAGACAAGCTCTGGGGGCAGGTATGAGAGCGGCTGTTAAATGGTTCCAACACAGGACAGAGGGAACTGAAAACTGCATCTCTGGAAGGGTAGAAAAGAGCATGGATGAGATGCTGACCTTCAAGAGAGCAGGCTGAGTATTTAGGAAAAATGAGTAGGTCAAGAAGAGTGTTAAAATATACAGAAGAAATGATGGCATGGGGGAAGAACAGAAAGAAAAAAGTGATCTTGGGAGATGAAGAATGGTGATTGGAAAGTGGAGGAGCAAGGCAGTGAGAATAAATAGGATCAGAAAAGAGCAGAGCTTATTCATGTACTGATCGCTGTCACAGCCCACAGAGGAGAAGTGAAACCCTCTGCTCAGTCAGGGTTTGCCTCAGAGTCACTGCTGGGCTTTGGTGGCAACGCACTGTGAAGGTTCTGGTGGTTTTTGAAGGCTGCAAACCTGACTTGGCATTTCCTGCAGCAGAGCAGTGGCTCCCATTGATCCACCTGCAGCAGAGCTGCTCTTTGCATAGCTGGAAAGCCAAGAAATAAAGTGCATTTCTGGTGAATTGCCCAGCTGCTGAATAATAATGTGACATTTGGTAACAGTAATGAGAACCCCACTTTGTTTCTGAACAAAAGACACTGTATATCCCATGCATATTATTCACATAGGTTTTTGCAGAACCCCACCCTGCATTAGCACTGTGTTAAGGAGGGCAAATGAAACATTCGAGCCATGAAATACAAAGCTAAAGATGAAACACAGATTTAAACTGTGATAGATTGAACTTGGACTCATCTTCAATTATTTGGCACTGCACTTCTCTAATTGTACACAGACTGCATTTATTCTGGGGCCTGTGTTGTCTTCAAGGGTTTCTTCTGGCAAGGCTGAGACAACTGGAGAGAAACTACTGCTGCCTCCCCTCTGCCAGGAAACCACGTCCTTAGCACATGGACTGGCCTGCAACAGCACACAGAGAGATTTCAGCAGATGGGCTTTCAAAACTGCTTTCAGCCAGCCAAACCCTTGGGAAACCCTGAGTGGCTTTAGAGAGGCTAAATCCCTGTTTTGTCAAGACAGAGCAGTTTTTATTACTCCAAGGAGGCACAGTCAGTACTCCTCTATGACAACAAAAGGGTGAGTCTGATCCCATGACCAAAACAGTACTCCTCAAATATGTCATCATTCAGAGATGCTAAAAGCCAGTCTGTCTGAAAGCTGTCATTAACTGGCTGTAAGCTTGTAAAAGGAAATTCCAGTATATGTTATAGTACGTAACAAAAATATGTGCCGAGAGAGCCAAGTTGGTTGGGCTTTGGTATCTTCTAAATGTGTGTTTTTGTAAACTATACTGTATGAGTGATGGAGTATCTGGAATATTTAGTGGAGCTGATACAGCTCATGGCCTGCTGCTACTCAGCCTGAGCTTTCCCCACCACAGAACTCATCCTCACCTCCTGAATGAGAGTTTTTTCCTCTCAAAGCCAGCCTTACGTCTCCCTGTGCTCTCTGCCACAGGGCAGTGCCCGCAGCCTCACACTCTTAGGGCTGGTCCCCACCAGCTGGCCATGGAGAGTTCTGCCTCTTCCTTCCCTTTCTCTTGCTTGAATTTCCTTGTTTCCTTCCCTGAGCTCACACAGTGGATACCCAGAGACACCTTGCACGTGCAAACAGCACTCCACGGAATTGAATACTCTTTTGGGCTGCCCAAGCTCTAGGTAAAATTATAGAAAACTTAGTGTTTAAATGTATCATTATTTCTGACAAAAATTATGTTGAAGGTCCGATTTCAATCAACTAGCTTTCTACTCAAAAGTTAACTTTTATTGTGAAATACCCACTTCCCTTGGGGTAAGTGATCTCTTTCCCTACCATGTGGGTACTGTTTCAGCTGCCGGGCTTTAAGCCTTTACAAGTAAAATTCCAGAAAGTGTCACACTGAAATCCAAAGGCCTATAATTACCACCAGCCCGACCTCAGAACCTGTACCTAAAGGAAAACCCCGGTGTATTTCTGGGGGAGCACTGTTTCCATTGCCAGACCATGATCATTATTTGCTCATTATTTGGCACTTTCTAAGTGCCACTAAGGATCATGTTAAGGCTGGAAAAGACCTCCAAGACCATCGAGTCCCCCCTGTGCCCATCCCCACCTTGTCCCCCAGCCCAGAGCACTGAGTGCCACGGCCAGGCCTTCCTTGGGCACCTCCAGGGCTGGGGACTCCAAACCTCCCTGGGCAGCCCCTGCCAAGGCCTGACCACCCTTTCCATGAGGAAATTCCTCCTGATGTCCCCCCTGCCCCTCCCCTGGCCCAGCTGGAGGCCGTTCCCTCTCCTCCTGTCCCTGTTCCCTGGGAGCAGAGCCCGACCCCCCCCGGCTCCCCCCTCCTGTCAGGGAGTTGCAGAGCCAGAAGGTCCCCCCTGAGCCTCCTTTGCTCCAGGCTGAGCCCCCACAGCTCCCTCAGCTGCTCCTGCTGCTCCAGCCCCTTCCCAGCTCCGTTCCCTTCCCTGCACACGCTCCAGCCCCTCGGTGTCTCTCTTGCCGTGAGGGCCCAGAACTGGGCAACAGCCCTGGAGGGGCATCAGCAGTGCCAGCACAGGGATGGGCACTGCCCTGGGCCTGCAGATACACTTGCTGGCACAGCCCAGGGGCCATTGGCCTCCTTGCCCACCTGGGCACACCTGGCTCATGTCCAGTCGCTGCCACCAGCACCCCCAGGGCCTTTCTCGCTGGGCACTTCCCAGCCACCAGGCTCCACAGCAGTGAGCAAGTGCATCCCTCTGGGAGCCAGGGACAAACACAGCTCTGGAGGGCTCGGCACAAAAGTTGAGTGATCCCGATGCCCTACATAATGGCACATGTCGTACGTTAATGAGTAAGGTCTTTCCTGACTCACTCCGAACAGGCTCTCTGGTAACCCGTGTGCCCCCCCGGCACCAGGAGATAACACTAATGGGGCTGCGGCGGTCACCGGAGTCACACTGCAAACAGGCTAAAACGAAATCAAAGCCCTTTGTCACCGAAAACGGGCTCCTGATAAAGGAACACACTTAGAGCACTGGAAGCTTAACGTGACAATTACGCTTTCAGCCCTGCAGTTCCCCCACCCCACTAAGGTAGTGCTCTCGTTTCCCTCTCGGTTCTTGTCCCCCCGTTTCCCCCGGGTTGTTTTCCCTCCGTTTCCTCCCGGTTGTTTCCCCCCGGTTGTTTCCCCCTCGGTTCTTGTCCCCCCGTTTCCTCCCGGTCGCAGCCGGCCCCGCGGAGGGTCCGTCCGTCCATCCGCCCCCGCTCCGTCCGCGCCGCCCCGCTGGCGGGACGCGGTGCTTTAAGGGGTCTCTCCCTGCGATCCCCCTCTTCCCCGGCCTTACCGACTCTGCGAGGAGCAGCTGCCCTTTGCGGGAGCTCAGGAACTCCCGCGGCGGCAGCAGCGAGCGCAGCCCGGGCTGCGCGGCCCCCGCGGGCTCGGGCTCCTCCATGGCTGGGCCGGGCTGGGCTGAGCTGGGGCCGCGGCTGAGCTGGGCTGGGCTCCAGGTGGGGGCTTGGCCGGGACGGGCTGTTGTTTTTCTCCCCCCTCCCTTTTTTTTTTTTTCTTTTTTTCTCTTTCTGAAGGAGGGAAGCGGAAATCGTGACACTGCGGAAACGTGAAAAAAGTTTCAGCATCCCCAAATGTGGGGGGCGGCCCCGGCGCCCGCCCCCGGCCCCGCAGGCACCGCCCGGCCGGTCCTGAGACACTGATAATACCGATTTACTTCAGTCTGCTCGCTCCGCTGCAGCGCTGTCCCGCCAGGGAGCCTGTGAGGCTCGTTTCCATGCCATTCTGAACAGACAAATCACAGAATCACGGTGCGGCTCGGGTTGGAAGGGGCTGCTGGAGGCCATCGAGTCCGACCTCACGGTAAAGCCTGAAATTCCAAGGATAGAAATGCCTCGGCCAACGCTCTAACAAGCATCCCCACGGCACCAGCCAGCCAGCGGCCATGAGTATGAGGTAGGGAATGAGGCAACACAAGGGTGGAAAAAATTCCATTTTAAGGATGTTTACCGGTACATGATGCCTTGAAGTACACTTAGTAAATAAATAATATTAAATAATGCACTTAAGCCCATTTGTATTTTCTTTTTATTATAGAAAGAAGACAACCATGAAATTCATTTTCATACGGGTAAAAATGTAATTAAGTTTAGAAAAACAGGACCATTTTCTGTGAAGCTTTAAGTGCAACACTGAAACTACATTTGGAAATGTCTGAAAACCTTATGATACTTGCAAAAACATACATCAATGCACAGGAAATTCCAAGCTGAACACATGAAAATACAAATTCTTTAAAAGAGAGTGGTGAAACAATCATCAGTGGAGAAATCCTTTTATTAACATGGCAATCTTATCTGGCAGGAGCATTCCTTCCTCTTGGTCTAGCAAAGCTAATCTTCTTGCAAAGAAGAACCGTGTCGATAACGCAGAGAACAAGCAATATAAGACCCAACACCTACAAAAATAACCGTAATGTTAGTTCCCCCTAACAGTCGCTATCTTTTGCTGTAGTGACTCAGCTACTGTTCCTCAAAGCAGCAGTAAGCACATCTTCCTAACTTGCTTCTGCCTTTGAAACACGTGTGTGATTTGAGAGAGCTGATAAATAACACCCATATTTACATCCCATCAGCCTCTCGCAGAGCCGTCTGCACCCTGCTGTGTTTGATGTTTGTGTGAAGCCTTGGAGTTGGTGTGGTGCTCTCCTTGAAAGCTAAGCTAATGCTGCATTATGCCAGACAATGCTTTTATCCTAAATGAAAGGCCTCCTGTCCCTGTAAGGATGGCTTAATTAATGGAACTGGCCCGGAGAGAAGTCAGGGAGAAAAGTCAAAATCTACAGAAACAAGCCTAGCAGGAAAAAAAAAGTACTGCTCTCCTCTGAAGCTTTGAATGGGAAACATATCCCAAATTGAAGAAAGTGTACAGAAGTATTTAAAAAAATAGAGAACCTCAGGCTGGCAACTGGAAAAATGTGTTTGCAGAATGGCCTTGCTGAGCTAATTTGCTCAGCTCCCACCCTTCAGACTCCCACATGCACACCGGGTTTTTTTATGCAAGCACTGAATTATCTGATCAGAGGGAATAACACTAAGGAGAGCCCAGCTCATGGCAGTTTGTGCCCCAGGAGTACAGACTGCGGGGCAATTCTGTTTCTCTCAGGCTTGAATATGTCATATGTTCTGCCCAAACTTGTTTTCCCAACTACCTGCTTAGTCTCCTGCTCCCACCTTTAATTTCTATTAACTTTCCAACCAAGAATATAAATTCTATTCCAGCACAGCCAGTCACTTGACCAGAGAGTCTCCTTTTTGCTTAGGGTGTTGTTGCCAGTGAACACATCAGCTTCCCATCTTATCTAATCAGATTTTGCAAAACCCCTGTGGCAGGCTTTAAGTTTCTTTTGGTTGCTTGTCACATTTCAGCTCCTCTTGTACTTCTGGAGACTTTTAAAAAGACTTTCCCTCCTTATTGTTTGTTAATTACATTAGTTTCCATTTGAATTTAAAATACCAGTTGCTTAAACTATTAAACTGGTTTGATCTTAAGAACATAAAAGTCTTACAATCACAGTATGAGCAAAACCCTTTTTCCACTGACGTAATTCCTCAGTTTGTGTCAGCAGAAATAATGGATGCATCAAGAGGGAGGTACCAGCATGTCTGCTAAAAAGTTTCAACTCTTTTTAGCAGGCCTACTTAGGCACTCCTTCCTAAACAGTGTAACCGAACTGGATAGCCCTAAAAGAGCTATGGATTCTCTCACCTAGGACTTCAAGCTGTGGAAGTAAATCCAAGTAATGTAAATTAGTTAAACTCTAGGAGTTTTCAGTATTGGTACTTCTCTGTAGTAATTCCTAAATCTTGCAGTGTTTTTAAATTACCAGTGATTTTAGGATTATTTTTAGTAGGATACACTGAATATGTATTCACTTTTGTTTGTGACTGCTGAGTGTGTTCTTCCAAGACAGTTGTTTTTGTGGTCCCACCATGATGTAACTGTACCAACAGGTTCAAATCATGTGCACTTTAAGAACTGAAATTCATTAACAATGTTCCTACTTACTCCTCCGGCCAGTGTCCCCTTGTTGCTCTTGACTATTACTGCAAACAAGCACACAACGAGGAGGAACAACGCTGCAATCACCGAGTTGAAAATATCCTGAAATAGCCAGTGGAAGCAGAATATTTATTCTGAACACACCTGAAGAACGTGGATAGCTCCCAACACGGTAAAGGTCTTTAAAAACGGCTGGTTTGCTATGCAAGTAAGTTACAGCAATACCCGAGCGAGATCGAGGCTGACACCCAGTGGTTTGGTGGTAAAAGGAGCATTTGGGATAAAACTTCCTCATTTTACCTCTTTTTTTTTTTTTTTTAGTCAAATTTATGCAACTTGGCTACACTTGTCAGACTGCAGGAAATAGATGTGCAAAAGGGAGGTAAGAGAACTCGTTAATATTTGAGTGAAAGTGTATGTCTTATTTGTGATGTGCAGATGCAGAGCACAGTGTTACACAGGGAAGTGATCAATGCCCGGTAGGGAGGGGCTGTCACCAGATCTACCCAGCTATCCAGGAACTGAGGCAACAGAACACTCTGGGAGGAAAATCTGCTTCAGCATCCTTGGAACACCAGGCTTGCTTTAACTGGATAGAAACAGCCACTGAGCTGACTGACAATGACCCTTCTGACAGGTGATCCCTTCAGATCCAAGCCAGCCAGCACCCACAGCCAGGGCACACCAGTACTCACAGCCAGGGCACTGCTACTCACAGCCTGCTCACCGGTACTCACAGCCAGGGCACAGCTCACAGCTGGGCCACACGGGTACTCACAGCCGGGGCCCCTCGGTACTCACAGCCAGCGGCCAGAACAGCCACCGCATCTTTGCGTCGAGCCTGAGCAGGTAGACCAGGAGGAACAGGAGGGTGATGCCCATCTCCAGCCCGGCCAGCGCCGCGTAGGCCTCGTGGGCATTCGAGGCCACGAAGCAGAGGAAGGTGGCCAGCGCCAGGAGCTTCGCGATAGGAGGGGACGGCGGTCAGCGCTGTGCCGGGCCGGGACCCCGCGATCCCTCAGCGAACCCGGCCCCTCCCCGGCCGTTCCGAGGCCACCCCCGGGATCCCGGCCCCTCCCCGGCCGTTCCGAGGGCACCCCCGGGATCCCGGCCCCTCCCCGGCCGTTCCGAGGCCCCCCCCGGGATCCCGGCCCCTCCCCGGCCGTTCCGAGGGCACCCCCGGGATCCCGGCCCCTCCCCTGCCGGTCCGAGGGCACCCCCGGGATCCCGGCCCCTCCCCGGCCGTTCCGAGGGCACCCCCGGGATCCCGGCCCCTCCCCGGCCGTTCCGAGGGCACCCCTGGGATCCCGGCCCCTCCCCGGCCGTACCACACGGGCGATCTTCAGCGCGCCCCGCGGGGAGCGGGCGAAGGCGCGGTCCACCTCCAGACGCGCCATGGCGGTGGCACGGCCCGGGCTGCGCAGG
Source organism: Oxyruncus cristatus (assembly GCA_013399855.1). Lineage (NCBI taxonomy): Eukaryota > Metazoa > Chordata > Aves > Passeriformes > Cotingidae > Oxyruncus > Oxyruncus cristatus. The sequence goes on from VXAY01002603.1 coordinate 61,311, forward strand.
GCGACAGCGGCACCGCACCCGCGGCACGGCGCTGACGACCGGGCGGTGCCGGGGCGGTGC
>VXAY01002603.1:61596-81994 GCA_013399855.1 Oxyruncus cristatus
GATCGGGCCCCGCGGCACCGCCGGCCGTGAGTGCGGGGCGGGGGTGCGGGTCTGCCCGGGCGGGGCCGGTACCCCTCGGGAAAGGGACCCCTCCCGGCTGCCCGGGATGCGCTGGAGCGGCTCTGGGAGAGCAGGAGCGGGGTTGGACCTTCTGTGGGAACAGAGCGGGCTTAGAACCTCTTGAGCGGTTTTGGGGGAGCAGGATCAGTGCCCCTCTCCCCCCGCCCCCATCACCGCCGTCCTGTGCTCTGCGGGGTGAGGGGTCCCGTAAGCCCAGCACGGCTCTTACAACGCAATTCTGAGGTGTAAGACACCTAAACTGCTTGTCTTGGAGCTTCACCCTTCCCCTGCCTTGTAGGTGGGCCTGTGGACCCAGCAGGGGCTGCTCCCTGACCGGCCTTCCTGAATTCGCTTTTCCCCAGTGCCAACCGAGGAGCAGCAGGAATAACAAAAACCTGGTGGAAATGTGGGCGCTCACCGTTCGACTCTCAGTAGTGTTAACAGTGGTGAACTTCAGCTAAAACTCTATCAGCCTGTGCCAAAATGTGTCTAGTGCGCGATCCAATAATGATCTAAAACCTTGGAGGTTGGTAATTTAGTAAATAGTCATATTAAACAACAGAGAACCTAAAAACTTCATGGAGGGGCTCAGTTAAGAGGCTCAGTGGAACTAAGTTATGCAGACCTCCTTGATTTTAACTGTTGTTTATTTCCATTCTAGATAAACTTCTGATAAAGAAAGATGATAGAAAGAGAGTTGTAAGTATTTGCATTTTGTTCAGAAAATGAAGTAAGACGTGCAGCTTCTTTCATTATAATTTCATTATAATTTGAGCATATGCAGCTGTTGGCTGTGCCTGTGTCACTGTGTGGTGCTGGCTCTGGCACTGGGTCATAGTCAGTGCAAGGCTACGCTTGTCTAGTTCTGTAAATTCCAATAAAATTATGAAGGATTTGTGCAAAAATTGTGAGGGATAAAATGGTGAGGGATTGTGTTGGGACAGGTGACGGTTTGGGATCAGTGTTGCATGTATAGCCTTGCCATTGCCCTATACAACCCTCCCTGGGAGGTGGTGATTATTTATTTTTTTTTAATTTGGAATCGAATCACTTGACGCTATAAATTATTTTAAGACAGCTGAAAAAAATTCTCTTAGTTTTGTTCAAGTTTCTAAAAATAAAAATGTAACAGTGCCTGTTAAGGTTTAAGCAATCCTTCCTGGGAAATAATCTCATCACAATGTAAGGAACTGGCCTGATGACATGGGAAAGGTACATTTTCACACATGCTGTTCTCACAGTGACTCTGTTTTTCGTCAGATATGCATCGAGGGGAACATTGCAAGTGGGAAAACAACATGCCTGGATTATTTTGCACAAACTACCAGCATTGAGGTACTGGATCTACAGTTCTTTGTCTTTATTTCCAACATTCAGCACTTGCTTGTCCTGACAGAACTGACACTTTGGAAGTGTTGTCCTCAGGCACATAGAAAGGAGCAGCAGGTTGGGAGCCAGGGGCTTACTGAGGTACCTCCCCATCTCCCAGATGTTTATACTCAGATTGCAGAAAAGAAAGTAATGAAGTACGGGGTGCCAAAAGATCAGTAAAACCTGTGGATCAGAGTCTGTACCTCTGCAAAATAACAGCAACCCACAGGGGTTGGGCATGTTTGGACATGCCTGTTTGCCATCTCATGTCACTGAAATCTTAGGTGTGTCTTGTAATAAGCAAAGTAAAGAATTAATGATGTAAAAATACCGATGTCACGCACTTGATTTTCTAATGAATAGATGGCTTTTTTGAAAAATGGAAACTCTGTTAAAACTGTTCCTGAAGATTTCGTAGACTGATTTGGTATTTGATTTCATGTTGCTTAGAACAAGATTGAGGGAAGGGCAGGCTTATTGTATTTTTAAACAAAATCAAGATCAAACCTCAGTGTACAATTGTTTTTGTGTACAAAGGGAACATTTGTTTTTGTGTACAGTAGACATTAATACTTTTCGCAGCAGAGCTGGCAATACATTTGATGGTAAACTTTAGGAGTCTCCATGGAAATGCTGGGTTGCCAGATGTTATTTGGTAATTTAACAAAAATGATCCTTGTGGAGTAATTAACTGTTAACCTGAAAGATAGCAGACTTTAATTTGCATGTAGTGCAACATTTTTTTAAGTAGCTAGTTAACTCTCTTGAGCCTGGCTTTGTGGTTGGAGTTTTAGACCCTGTTTGAACCATTTAAGTCTTGTGATTTTACCTATTCAAGGTAGAAGCTTTTCTGATTAATTTTTTAAAGATTTTGAATACATTTTGTTTGTTAGAACACAAAAAATAAAATTAAAACTAATATGATAGCAGTCTGATCCTCTTTCTGCCAAGTGTTACTTTCTGAGACATGACTTTGTGAGGTTATTAAATGGAGTCAGGACTCTGCTAAGCAGTTCTTGCCCTTATGTGGGACTGATTTTGACTCAAAAAAAAAATAAATTCTGTCCAGGCTCATTAGGTGTTTTACTTTGGCAGTTTAAAAGTGCTAAGATGGTGTTGTGTATTGATATTTTTCTATTTTTGGATTTTTTGCTATTACTTTTTGTGTTCGGGATTCAGTGCTGTTTTTTTAAGAGGGGTGAGCTTTCCAATAGAAGTCGTGAATACTCTGACTTATTGAATGAGTAATCCTTAAAAATAGTTGCAGACTTGTAGAGTCATATAAAGTGTTTTGCATCTAAAACATGTTTACCGTGGAGTTAACATGGAGTTCTTTTTAACAAGGTTTTGAAAGAACCATTGGTCAAGTGGAGGAATGTTCGTGGTCATAATATTCTGGTAAGTGACAGAAACAATTTCTGCAATTACAGTGACTGTTCTTTTAGAAATACACGTGTGACAACTTCTTACTAACCAGCAAAAAACAAAGCTTCATGAAGCAAAAGGTTTTTTACTGTGATTAAGACATAATAGAAACATTGCATCTAAAATGTGGTTTTGGCAAGGGGTTTCTTACATGGTCTGAGCTAAAGGAATTGCCATAAAGGTAAGCCCTGAGTGTGACAGTTGTTTCTAAATCTACTTATGCCTGTTTCAAAGAATCACTCAAAGCGAGGGATGGATCTGATCAGTTAATGTTTGACGGCAATGCTCTGCACAGTTGTGGTGTCCCAGCACAAGAAGGACATGGAACTGTTGGAGCAGGTCCAGAGGAGGCCACAAAGTTGATAAAGGGACTGGAGCACCTTCCCTGTGGAGACCGGAGGGGAGAGCTGGGGCTGTTCAGCCTGGAGAGGAGAAGGTTGTGCAGAGACCTCACAGCACCTTCCAGGGTCTGCAGGGGCCTGCAGGGAAGCTGGAGAGGGACTGTTCATCAGGAACTGGTGGGACAGGACAGGGGGGAATGGCTTCCCACTGACAGAGGGCAAGGTTAGATAAGATGTTAGGAAGAAATTGTTTCCTGTGAGGGTGGGGAGGCCCTGGCACAGGTTGCCCAGAGAAGCTGTGGCTGCCCCTGGATCCCTGGAAGTGTCCAAGGCCAGGTTGGACGGGGCTTGGAGCAGCCTGGGCTAGTGGAAGGTGTCCCTGTCCACAGCAGGGGCGATGGGACTAGATGAGCTTTAAGATCTGTTCCAATTCCTTAACATTCTATGATTCTATGACTGCTGAAGATTAGGAAAACTCAAGCCAGTTGAGGTGTTGAGGGTTTGTGTTTTTTGGGTAGCCATGGCTCCTTGGAACTGTTCCCCACAAGGACGTGCCTGGGTCACAGCCGTGCTCAGAGGCAGCAGCCAGGGCTCTGCCTGCACTGCAGACTGGCTTTGCTGAGCTGGTGGAACTGGTTCCTGATGTCAGTTCTTCTTGGGGATCACCTGCTCTGCAGGAACCTCACTGCTGGCTGAGGACAGATCTGTGCTCAGGCCGGTGGAATTTGCTGCCAACACAGCGGTGTGGACACATCCCAAAGCACACAAGGCCAAATGTGTGTGTGATACCATCAGTGCTACCATAGGTCCTCTGGAAAAGTAAATTCTCCCTCCTAGGAGTTACTGATGCCTTACTTTCTTATTGTTAGTAAAGGGGTGGGGTGTGCTTGGCATCAGCACAGCACTCTGTGTGCTTTGGAGCAGTGAGAAAGTCTGATGCTGGGCAGGGAGGGAAGGAGGAGGTGAGATCTGTGGGCTCAAGCTGTGCTGCTGCCTTAAAACTTGTCACCTCAGCAAAGAGACACTGAATGATGTCTTATTTTGAGTAAGATCTTTTCTGTGCTTTGCAGGATAGACTGTTGCTAGTGAGTGTGTGTGTGTGTGTGTGTGTAACTGCAGCAATCAGAAAGAGTGGAGGAGCTACCTGAGACCTGCTTTGAGGATCCTGTAGGAAGAACAGCTGTGTGTGTTCAAGGACACCTTTTTGAGGCACAGACCATACTTACTGGACCATGTATGATTTCTGGCTGGACTGGCTATACTGAGAGTCTGTCAGTGCACAAAAATAAAGTAGTAGATACGTTTTTTTTAATTACTGAACGTATTTGAACTGTCTCACATGAGCTGTGCCTTGGTTCTGACTGTCACATGTGCAGAGTACTTAATTCCTGCTGACTTCAGTGAGCGTTCCACTTAGGACCAGAGCCATAATTCTTACACCTGCATCGTGCAGAGCAAATGAGCCCTTAATTCTTGTCAAACCTGGTGTTTGCTGTGTAAGTGCCCTTCTTGTAGCAATGCCATTGTACTGTCATCATGGCCAGGCTTCGAGAACGAAGATTAGGGAAGGACTCTCCCCACACTTGCTACAAGCACGTTGGTGGCTAAAAAGGCCAATGTGAGACAGACAAGTCCGGTTGCAAAGGGCACAGGGGAAAGTCTCCTTGGGTGGTACTGGCAAGACTCGGTTCTGTCTGCGTTGTCTTTTCTCCTCAGAAATGACTCTGCGGGTGATCTCAAAAGAGGCAGCACCATTACAGATGGTGTGTCTCCAGGCATCCCGAGTGGAGGCCAGAGTAGCCCAATGATGGTGGTCGATATGGCCGAGGCTGAGATGTTGTTTCAGGCAGTCCTTGTATCTCCTCTTCGGGGCTCCTCTCTTGCAGCAGCCAGTGGCGAGTTCACCACAGAGCACAATGTTGTACTGTAAGAAGTTACTAAATACCACCTTCACTGTTTGGCTCTTGGACCTGACAAATGTCTGTATCTTCCTTCCATCCCTGACCCCAGGGCTTAATGTACCAGGATGCTTCCAGGTGGGGGTTAACATTACAGACTTATGTCCAGCTGACCATGTTGGAGCAGCACACCAGACCAATGGTAAAGAGACATGTCTTTTCTAATTTAAAAAAGAATTAGATATGGTTACGAGTGCTAAATGCTTTTAACCTTGTATTCAAAAGTTAGGATCTATTTGTGTTCATTCTTTGTTCCTGCAGTGAGGAGGAATTTTTGTGGTGCAAAGACGTGTGCTCTGGGGGCAGAACATCTGCCTCCTGCCTGTTTAGAACTTTTACTTCCCCAAACTAATGCTGCTGGTTTGGCACCAGCCTGGGGAGCTAGAATCTTCCTCATCTCACCTCAGTGACTTGTCTGTAATTTTGCTATTTCAAATCTTTGGCAAACATTAAATAATCTGGTGTTAGAATTCATTTAGGCCTTGCTTCTTGTGTTTATTCCAAGTGCTCCTAACGTTTTCTACTGCTTTTTTTTTTCAGATGGTTTACATCGTTTTTTTTCTTGTAATATTTTCTTTCTCTATATTGATTTTTCATGTTTTACGTTTTTACCAAGATTTGTTTATTCTCTTTCCTTCAAACTCTTTTCCTTACATTCCATGCTGTCTTCCATTCCCCGATTACAAGATCTGATCTTAGATGCCGTGCTTATATCTTAATGATTGTTGTTAAGTTTTATTGTCTGGGTTTGTGTCAGGGCAAGCTTTCAGCAGTACCACTGTGAGTGATACTGCACATACAGACATTAGGTTTTAGAAGAGTTGTTTTGCCAAGACAATAGAAATCCTGTTCTGTTACAGAAAAACTTCATTCAAATGAACCAAACGCTAAAATTGTGTATGAGTGACAGATTAGTTATGTAGCTGTTTAATAATGCAGTGACCCTAAATAAGATCAGGAATCCATGGGGTTTTTTATGGTTCCCACCCTCCCAGTAAGTTTGTTTGTCACAAAATCTGAAAGAAAGATCTGAAAACCATATGTGTTTCATATAATGTGCAATGTGAGTCTGAAAAGATAACAAACATGCTGAAAAATGTACACTGTCAAGTTTTATTTTGTAGACTTCCCCAATCCGAATGATGGAGAGATCAATTCACAGTGCAAAACACATCTTTGTGGAAAACTTGTACAGAAGGTATGGCACATGGATTTCTACTTCACTGTCTTGGATTAATTAATTTTTATATATATATAAAATCAACTGGTAACTTCTTTGGTAATATATATCCAAGTGGCCTGTGAAATCTGTCAGTTCTGTGCTGGAGTGGCAGTGTGTTGGGTCAGGATGTGCTGCCCACTGGTAAAATGAAACCTGTAGGACATGGAGAGCCTTTCTCAGCAGTGCTCATGTGTATTTAGCACAGAGTATTAGTTGGACAACATCTGTTGAAGTTATCTGCTCTCCAGCTGAATACAAAAATCCTGCTAAATCAAAGCAAACACATCTGAACAGGTTAAAAACCATGAGGATATAAAGAATAACACTGTAGGAAGGAAGGAACTAGGTAGTGTTACCCAGCCTGGCACCCAGGACTGGTGTTCTTGCAAGCAGGAACTTGAGGGAGAAGCAGGAACTCGAGTCACTTGCTCTGGCTCAGGATTTACAGGATCAAAACAGGCTGCAAACCTTGGCAGGCTGTGAGGAGAGAAAGAACAATCACTTATTACCTGCCCTGTGTCCAACTCGCCCATCCCAGCCGAACCAAACGGTGCAGTAACCACCACGGCGTGGTTTGGTTCGGTTTGTTTGGAATGCTGACCTTTTATTTTAGAGGCTGTTGTTTTAGTGGGGTTTTCAGTGGCCTCGAGGCACGAAGCAGTTTGTTTGCCACAAGGTGTCATCCGTGCTTCAGGAGTAGCTTTGGAAGCGGGGAGAGAGACAGTAGGATGTGAGGCAAACAGAAAGACATTATTTATCCCAGTCTGTGTACAGTGAAAGTGTCCTGGACTGTCCTTGATTTTAATTACTGACTTTTTCACTGTAGACAAAGTGCTTTTGTCCCAAAGACTCAGAACTCAGTTGCTATGAAGCAAAGTCTGGTCCATGTGTTAATTCTGTAATAACATTTTAGGGGCATCTAAGGTGTTCCTTGGCTTCAGCACTCTTTAATGTTGGAGGAAAAGCATTTGCTTTGTTTTGTGGCAAGCTAGAAAGCAGCTGGTACTATCAATAGCAAGCCAGAAGAAAAGGGTGTGTAAAAGGATTTTAAATAAAACAAGGAATAATTGGGGCTGTATGAAAACAGCTATTTTGTGTCACATTAAAAAAATAAGTAAATCTGGCCTCCCTCATACCCTGTCACTGGGAGTGGCCAAAAGCAAACTACAGAGCAGAGGTTTTTTTGTGCTTTCTTTTCTGTAAGAGAAGGTACTGCTTAGGGTCCCAGACCTAAAGATGGAGAAGAATCATGGAATTGTTTAGGTTGGCAGAGACCTTTAACATCATCAAGTCCAACTGTTCCCTAGCACTTCCAAGGCCACCACTAACCCACATCCCCAAGTGCTACATCCACACAGATTTTAAATCCCCCCAGGGATGGGGACTCCACCACTGCCCTGGGCAGCTGTGCCAGGCCTGGACAACCCTTTCCATGAAGAAATGTTTCCTAACCTCCAACTTGCCCCTCCCCTGGCCCAGCCTGAGGCCGTTCCCTCTCCTCCTGTCCCTTGTTCCCTGGGAGCAGAGCCCGACCCCCCCCGGCTCCCCCCTCCTGTCAGGGAGTTGGAGAGGCTGAGAAGGTCCCCCCTGTTGCTGTTCCCTCAGGTCTGCACAAACTCTGCTCCTTTAGGAGGATGGTCAGTTGAAGCAAGGAACGAAGAGCTGTGGGAATATGAGGGATATCAGTTCTCATTTGATGCAGTCACTCAATTTTGGCTCTGCAGGCTTTGTCCCAGAGGGAGAAATAGAGAAAGATTTACAACAACCGTGGAAGGCTTCAATTGTGAGCAACTGCTGGGAGTGGCCGTGGCAGGTAGAGAGAGGCACAAGTGTCCAAGGTCTGTGATTGCAGTCTGAATGCAGTTGTGTCTTGAGTGTGGCAGGAAAGGCACACTCATGTCAGGAGTAAAACCAGGAGAAGTCTAAATGTGTGCACAGGCGTGTGTAGGATGTGCTGCAGGGTGTGAGCACCACCAATTCCCTCTGTCCCCTTGGAATTCATAGTTAGTTATGGTAAAAGGCTCGGTCTGTTCATGTTCAACTTCTGCAGTGAAAACTTGACTTGGTAGGAGTCAAATGCCAGCAAACTTCAGAAATGAGAACACCCTTTTGTGCCTTGTACATCCCTTCTATCTTTATGGATCTTGAGCGTGATCCAGAATCCTCAGAGGATTATCCAGGGCACTCCGTGACAAAGGGGAAGCAAAGGCAGGCTGTCTGTAGGGCAGGTCAGTGCAGAATTGACTTGGATGTTTCCATCTTTTAGGTTAAGAATAGTGATGCTTTTTCTTATTTCCAATTCCTTTTTACCTTCCAGTTTTCCCCATCTATCCTGGAGAAAAGTAGCAGAATCAGTATTTGGCTTATGTAGGTCCCTGCTACCCAGGAATGTAGATGATTGGTATATTAGAAGAATAGCAATGACTTGTTATCCCATTTCTGGGGGGGGGATATCCCATTTTAGGAAGTGGGATATCCCATTTTAGGAGGTGGGACATTCAGCTGGAGGGCAGATAAAGAATGGAGGGGGTACAAATATGGCTTTGGCTTTCTTACAAACTTAAAGGGAAATACCTTTCTGTATTATCTCTACTCAGTTTTGCCAATGATCAAAGCACATTGCCAGGAGAATGGCTTAGAAATCTGTGGAATCTTGTTCTTCGTGATTTAAAACATTGTAACTGGTGTGAATCATTCAGCTGCAGAGGACAGGAGCCCTCCAACTCCATCTCTTTTTATATTTTTATTGCAGAGGCATTTAGGAAGGAGTGTGGAGTATGTGTTACTGTCACCAGTTTTGAAGACAGGATAATGTAAAACTAGTAATATTTGACTACTAGGAATATGGTAATAAGTGAAAATCTGATACTAATCAACCCAGAATGTTTTTATTATAAAATACTAATGTGATTCTTAGCATGTATTCAGTAACTCCCTGTCTGATATTTTATTATTCTTGGTGAGATAACCTCAGGACAGTTGTCTCTGATGTTGTCTGTGCACTCTGAGTACAGAGCTCCAATTAAACATGTTGAATATTTCACTACTCTTCCCACAAATATTTCTTCCAGTGGGAATAAATTTGTTTACAGTGTCATTATTTTTTCCACTGCTCTTTACTGTGCCTTCTGTCAGGAATTGTCAGTGCTGCTGAGTAAACCCAGCCCTTCTGGTGACATGCACTGCAGAAAGATTTGAAATGATCCTGATCCAAAGAACCTGAGCAATAACCACTGACACTGATTTGCTGTTATTGTGTGAATGTCACTGTGGTAATGTTTTCTTCCTTGTCACCAAGTAATTATTTCTTAACTGTAGTGGAAAAAAGTAATTAATGTTTGTAACTGTTAACAATAGAAACTTTGTTTTAATAAGTACTTAGAAGAAAAATATTTGGTCTTTCTCTTGTATAGACAATGGTTTATGTGGCCTTCAGTTTGAGTGGGAATAACATTGGTGTTGTTTTCATTTCATATATGCTGGAGTAAATGGGGAGCAATTCCAGTCAGGTGAGAAAAAACAGAGTTTAGAATTGATCTCTGCATGCTGTTCAGTGAGTGATGGCTCTTCTGTTTGTTCAGTGGAAAAATGCCAGAGGTGGATTATGCTGTGCTAAGTGAATGGTTTGACTGGATCAAGTACAACATCGATGTTTCAGTGGATTTGATAGGTAAAATTTTCATGGGATCTGGAGGGCTGTGTTTCTGGGTGGGTTTCTTTACTGGGAGTAAAAATAATTCTTGTTTGTTGGGTAATAAATAATCACATTATTCAGTATAATAGTGGTTGTAACATGTAGCATCAGACAGCTTGGATTCGTGGGTGGTTCGTGGATGGATTCATGGTAGTGCCAAAGGGGGGCTCAGTGGTGGTACCCAAGTGAGGATTCTTTCCTTCTATAGTTCTTCTTTGCTTTTAAAGCTGATCCTTGATCATAACTATTCTAATTTTTGTTATAACAGTTTATCTGCAGACATCTCCTAAAGTTTGTTATGAGAGGTTAAAAACACGATGCAGGGAAGAAGAAAAGATCATTCCTCTGGTAAGGAGTTCCTCCGATATATGTGGTTACAAGGAGCCTCAAAACAGAATGATTCCAATCTAAATACTAAAATGGTATCCTGAGTGTACTGCCAAAATGTGGTGCAGCTGTTCCCACTGCAGATTACAACCTGAATATTTAATTCTGATTTATTTTTAAAAAATGATCTGTCATGCACACGGACTGTCCCAAGTGTTATGTTTTAGTAATCACTGTACTATAGCTGACTTTAGGTGGAGTATTAATCAACTGTTAATCTTCTCTAAGATGTAAAAAGTCAATTGCTTTTGTACCATTAAATGGTATAAAAGCACCCAGTTGAAGCACAAATACCTGGATATGCAGGTGCTGGAGATTTCTGTGGGCACTTCTTGCCTGCTGTTACCAGGATGTTTATGCAGGAAAAGTGTCTCTGCTTGTGTCTGAAAAGAAGCAACTTCTTGAAAATTTTAAGTGTGGGAATGTGCTTTAAAATTAACTGTGGTAATGGAAGGATCCCTTCTGTGCCAGTTTGGTGAATGAATTAACCAGGGCTTCTAAAGAAAGCCTGGCCAGACACAAATGAGTTCCCTCTGCACACACAGCATGTCTTCTGTGCCTCCAGTGCTGCGCAGTCCAGGAGGAGCAACTGTCAGTTGCAAAGAGCTACATTTTGGGCCATGAGAAATTTTGTCTTGAGACAAAAATCCTTGTTATGATGGATTGAAGAGTCCGTGTGTTATTTCACAGCTCTGCTGGGGGAGCAGTTTTGAATGAACGATGTGAAGTGGTCTCCAAGAAAAAAACACCAGTAGTTGATGAGAGGCAGAAGAGCTTTTAGAGGAAATTGAGTCAGGAGAAAGTGAACTGGGAGTTTTAGGAAAATGTATTGACACCCAGAGTGCCTCCAGTACCTCTTCTTTTGCAGCCTTGCCCCTTCATATGCTTACTTCTCCTTGTTGGATTTTCCTCTGTAAAATCTTGAACCACATTATACCTGTGGGAGAGGATCATGGTTGCTTGATCTTAAAAGTTGCTGAGAGCCCTGTGCTCCTGTAAACTGTGTCTTTGAGGTTCTTCATGGAGTAAAACCTTGTACTGGGAATTGATTTTTCACGAAACCTTCAGATGCTCTTTATGTTTTGTTAGTGGAAATATCCAATACTGGCTTTTCTGTGTGTTTCTTAACTGCTTACCAAATGGATAAATTGCAGTGTGTGTTTAATCCCTGGGCATGTGTTATTCCAGTGTCTCTTTTCTAGGAATATTTAGAAGCTATTCATGAGCTCTATGAAGAGTGGCTCATTAAACGTGCACTGTTTGAAGTTTCCTGCCCAGTGCTTGTGAGTATTACTTTAGTTATAACCAATTAGGCATGTGGAGGATTGTACTTTTCAAATAATAAGAGCATATTTAGTAGAAAAAGTAAATAAATCTGTTCTTCTGGTAACCTCAGAAGACTGTTTACAGACATGTGTAGTGTATAGCATGGAAGTGTGGTTTTCCATCTCTCTGTGGAATTTGAGGGTCTGTTCACTGTGATTGGTTGCAGGATCAGCCGTGTAACTTTTCAGGGAATGTCAAATTTCAAACAGAAAGTGATTTGGACAGACCCCAGGATTATCATGGTTTGGCTTCAATGCTAGTCCTCTTCTGTTTTGCTCAAACCCCCCGTTTTATGGTGTCAATTATTTCTGATGTTCATGTTCTTCTTTTCAAGGTTATTGGAGCAGACCATGACATACAGAAAATGATAGAAAAGTATGAAGAAAAACGGGACCAAATACTAAACCCATCTAATAGACAACACCATTTATAGAAGACTGTGATTATTGTACAAATAATGTTTATGAAGTCTGATTTGGTATTTTTAATATTTAAATATAACTGTTTTTGGTTTTGCACTATGCTTTGTGGACTTACGGCTACGAAATGTTCATGTTCAAGTCAGGAACGGAATATAAACCAATCCCTTGTTGTGTTTTTGGGTTCTCCATCAGCTTTACTGTGTCAAATCTCTTCAGCTAAAATATGGCTGTTTCTCTCACTTCCCACTTCACTGCTCCTTCCTAGAAGTAACCTAAGTTTCTTCTTTATTTTTCCCTAAAGACAACTGTGGTTTTGTAATTTAAAATAAATGGTTTGTTATTTCCTGCCTCTGAAGCAGAGAACTGAGGCTGCTGTTGGTGAACCCTGTGGGGTGAATTGGGGTGAAAGGACCCCCAGTGACTGGTGAGTGTTTATTACAGTCAGCCCAACCCCGGTGCCCAGCAAGGTTATGGATCACTTTGGCTGTGCTCACATGGCACACACAGGACCAGGGGCTCAGGCCCAGCCAGCAGATTTGGGAGGGCCAGGTCCTGTCTGACCAACCTGATCTCCTTTTATGATCAGGTGACCAGCCTGGTGGATGAGGGGAAGGCTGTGGATGTGTCTGTCTGGACTTTAGCAAAGCTTTGGACACCGTCTCCCACAGCACACTCCTGGAAAAGCTGCAGCCCAGGGCTTGGACAGGGGCACTCTGTGCTGGGTTAGGAACTGGCTGGAGCGCCGGGCCCAGAGAGTGGTGGGGAACGGGGCTGCATCCAGCTGGGATCTGGTCACCAGTGGTGTCCCCAGGGATCAGTGTTGGGCCCAGTCCTGTTCATATCTCTGTTGATGAGGGGATTGAGTGCACCATTAGCAGATTCGGGTGTGGGGGTCAACCAGGCCAAGGGCCGGGTCCTGCACTTTGGCCACAACGACCCCCTGCAGCTCCAGGCTGGGCAGAGGGGCAGGACGGGAAAGGCCCTGGGGGTGCTGGTGACAGGGCTGGACATGAGCCAGGTGTGCCCAGGGGGGCAGGACGGTCAAGGGCACCTGGCCTGGATCAGGAATAGTGTCCAGCAGGTCCAGGACAGTCCCCATTCCCCTGTGCTGGGCACTGCTGAGGCCCCTCGAGTGCTGGATCCAGTTTTGGGCCCCTCACTGCAGGAACAACACTGAGGGGCTGGAGCGTGTGCAGGGAAGAGAACAGAGCTGGGAAGGGGCTGGAGCAGCAGGAGCTGCTGAGGGAGCTTGGGGGGCTCAGCCTGGAGCAAAGGAGGCTCAGGGGGGACGCTCTCACTCTCTACAACCTGAAAGGAGGTTGCACTGAGGTGGGGGTTGGGCTCTGCTCCCAGGGAACAAGTGACTGGACAGGAGGACAATCTCCAGCTGCACCAGGGGAGGTTTAGGCTGGACAACAGGAAGGCTTCATTCACAGAAAGGGTGCTTAGATGTTGGAACAGGCTGCCCAGGGAGGTGGTGAAGTCCTCATCCCTGGAGGCGTTCAAGGAATGGAAGAGGTGGGATGTTCTTTTTTTATAAGAGGAAGCAAATGAAGTGCATCAAGTGAAGCAACTTTGTTAAATAGGTCTTACAGTTTGAAATCTCGGGTCTTACTCTAACCCTGCCTACACTAGTGCAGTTCCACTGAATTCAGCAAGTTCCTTCTGCTCTACATGACACCACAATGCAGCTGTAGTTCTGCAGCAGTTCCACTGAATTCAGCAGCAAAAAAGAAAAACCCAAACCACAGATTTGTAAGTGACTGCAGAATGGCTTTCAGGCTGTTTCACAGCCAGGTTTCTGTAGAGGGCTTATTTCTCTCCAGTGTTCATGAGATCCCCAGCCCTGCTATAGCTGAGCTGAGGAACAGTGAAGATACAGGGTGCACAGAAAGGCATTTGTTGTTCCTTTCAAATGGTTACAAAAAATTCTAGAATTAATTGATAACTGCTTTGGATTCTCAGATTTTACTTCTTCTTACAAATTAAAATACAGATGGTTCTTCAGGTTTAGATCATGATCAGTTTATTATGACCTGCAAGAGAGTGAACTAGTGGGGGTTTCATTCAGGACTCATCAGCTCAAGTGTGGAGTTGCCCTTCTCTTATGCTTTACCCTCTGAATGTTCTCTTCAAGGTAATCCTTTCAATGCAGCAGTTTTGACTGTTTTCACCTTACTTTTTCTGTGTCACTTTAGGGGAATGATCCCTGAAGTACAATATACGTATAATTTATTTTCCCTAATAGTTTTTGTTGCTTTAGCTGGAGCAAGCAAGGCATCAGTGAGCACTCTGATCACATATTACAGACATATGTCTGCCACTTGGAGGACATAAGTATTCAGTGACATGGCCTTTCAACACCATCTGATGGGATTGCTCTTGGAGATCACTGCCTTTCTTTTGCAGTTTTGTGGTAGGACTAAAAACCTTACATTGAAGGGACTGCACCAAGTCAGGAAATGCAGGTCATGTCTTGTTAGTCCAATTTGATGGGCTTTTTTTCCCCCAAATCACTACAACTTACTAATGAGCATTTCCTGGTTGAGTACTGAGTTAGTACTAAGGCTTGTGATCCCAGTAATGCCATGCTATGGGTCTGTTGTAAAATCTTTAGAATTCTAGCTTCAAAATAAGATTTTGTGTGCTAATTAATTCTCTTTCTTATTGAAGCTTATTTGTAGGGGGATAGTGATTATTCTTAAAACCTTCTGTTGAACTTTCAAACTTTTTTCTTCTATAAAAGAGTCTAAAAGAATTTTCTTTGGAAACAGTTCTGTAATTTTGAAGTTCAGTCATCTGCAGTTTGTTCTAAATTCTTATTTCATTATGGGTTGTAGAAGCCCAGGATCCATGCTTTGCACAGTCCAGAAAATCTCACTTAGTGGTTTAGTACAAAGAATCTTACAGCCCCGAGGATGGCACTGTGATTTGTCAGGAAAGAGCCCTGTGAACATTTTTTGGCCATAATAACTGTTTCTCACAACCTCACCCAAAGCTGAAGGCAGCCCTTGGTGTGAGCTTGGGCAAAGTTCTGTTCCCCCCACGCTGCCGCAACCAAGGGATGGCAGAACTTCATCAACTAGTTGTTCAAAAAGCAGATCTTTACATTTTAGCTCCTGAGCTTTTCCTAATGTAATCCATGTGCTCCTCTTTGAATTTTTTGAGGGCTGAACGTCAATTATAAACTATTTATACAAGATTAATTTCAGCTAGTATTTTAACTACATGTGAAACAACAAAGCACTTTTAGCATCCAAAGCACAGCCCCATATTAACCACTGTGAAGAAGCTGATCTCCACCCCAGCCAAAACCAGCACACACTGAAGTGCTACTGGAAAAGCCACCTGATGCAGTATTAACGTGTCCTTCTGGGTAACAAGTGTATAAAGAAGGGCTGAAGACTGTGCTTAAGTACAGTACCAGTGGCTAAGGGCTTTTCTAAATTAATTAAATGTTGGGTATGACAGAGGCTCTCCATGCTGGGACTCAGCTTACAGCTGATCCAACACTCCTGCTCCCCTTCCTTCTCAGCACACAGCACTGCCACTTCCAGAAGATCCCTGATCCTGGCTCTGGTGCTCACTGCGAACTTCTCTGCTGACATTTTTTCCCTGACACTAAAATGGCAAAGAATGGCACTTTTTCTCCTTAAATTTAGTGAAATTAACTGGTTTACAGAAAGATTCTGTGAATCCTGGTTCAGAATGAAGGAAGCAGGGACAAGGGAAATGGCAACAGTAGCTGGATCTCTCTCCTGGTGGCAGTGAACAGTTACAATGCTCAAAGCTTCTCTTGAAAACTGTGGTGGTAGCCGCAAAATCTTCTGGTTATAAATGAAGGCAGGTATAAAACCTGTAATACAGGTCACTGCCTCTCCCAACCCAAGAGTATTCACAGGGCTGTTTCCCTCTTCAAACCTAGAGGAGCGTTGTCAAACTTTCTAAACTTGTTCTCAGCTGAAGGCAGGAGGAATATCACCTCAGAGGAGCTTCCAAGGAATGCAGTGAGCTAACAAACGTAAGTACACTCCAGTACAGCATTCGTAACGCTAGAAAGCTGGGTCTTCCAGTTAAGAAGATTTACCTTGTACTGGAAGAATACTCCAGGAATAGGTCTGTGAAGAGGGAAAAAAAGCAGTATGGTTAACTGAAAGCTGTCTGGCATTAGAAACAGGCAGAAGGAATCTGGCTAATGCGTTAAATGGATTTAAATTTATGGAAGTTTACCCTTTAGAAAGGTGACCATTCAGGTTTCCTTGCCACAAGGGCTATTAAGACTTTGTGCAACTGCTCCTGATTTTTACTGTCCAAAAGCAGTGATGTGGTCTTGGGTTTTTTTAAACTGTTTTGACAAAACTAATCATCTCCTTGAAAAGACGATCAAGGCCACAAGTGAGAGGCAAAACCCACAGGCAATTTAGAAATAAAGCACTGGTAGACTCAAGTGTGGTGGCATAACATTCCTTGGTCAGTCCTGTCAATAATGACGTAAGGCTCCTGGTTTTCACTCAGTTCTAAATTCCAGTCCTCCAGAGTTACTTCACTGGATTCAGGAGGGTCAGGTTCAGGCTGCAGGAGGGTCCTTCTGTCCTGTGTGCTGGTCCTTCTTGGGTGTGAAGCCTGAACATCGATACTCTGTGGCGGGATGTAGGTGAGGTTGGGGGGCTCTCTGATGTGCCTGAAGCCCCCAGAGGCTCTGTGTGTGTTACCAGGATCCATGAATAGTCTCTTGCCATCAGAACCAGTGGTGGAATGCTCCGTGTTCCCAGCAGTACAGCACGGGTCTGAGGGTGGCTCAGCATGTGCAGCTGCCCTGTTCTGCAGCTCAGCATCAGCCAGATATGTGTGTTTGATCTTGGAACGATTAAATTCTCTTATGTGCCTGTCGCTTGCACTTGCACGTGCTACTGCTGCAGGTTGGCCAGTTTCCTCCACTGGGTACATCAGATCTTCCTGAGTGTCCTTGATCCGTAGTTTTGTGAAAGTTAAAGACAGATCACAAACCTCCTCCCTGGGGACACTCTGGGCAGAGGCAAAATCCGTGTAGGGCAGAGACTTCAGCTCACCGGGTCCATCGGCAGGTTCTGAGTCTATGCAGTTCATGGCATCCTTGATTTCTGCTTCAATGGATTCTTGGGGCAGTTGTGGAGCTCTGAACTCCACAGGGGCTGAGCTGTCACAGGGGCTGTCAGCAAACATGGCAAAGGCTGGGGGGCCGCTGGCTCCTGGTGACAGTGGCACAGGCCCCAGCTCAGCCGCAGGTGGCTCCACGGCCGCTGCCAAGGCACATTCCTCACTCACAGTGGCTCTTGGCTCTGTCTCAAAAGCCTTTGGAGAACGATTCTCACTGAAAATAGGTGATTGTCCTATGACAATGTCACTGTATTTGACCAGGAAGTCCTCGCTGTCCGAGCACTGCCCCGGCAGCCGCGCAGAGCCAACGCCTTGCCTGTGGAGCTCTAAAGGGCTGGCGCTGGATGGAGCAGCTGCTGCCTGAGCCAACTTCTCCTTCATCTCCACATTCCCAGCAGCTTCCAAGGACAGAGGGCAGGGAGCTGAGCAGTTCTGCTGGGGAGCAAGGCACGAAGATGTCTCACTGCTTTCTTTCTTTTCTGGATTTTCAGCCTCTCCTCTCTGGGGTGGGTGATCTCTGTCCTGCTCTCCTTGGTGCCGCTGTGTTTGTGTTCTCTCCTGTAGGGGCTCCTCCAAATTGCTCCGTTTTCTTTCACTTGTCATTTCCAGGATGGTTTCACACTCGATCCTTGCAAGGAATATTTCAAATGCAGTCTGCTTTGTTTCCTCATTGTTTCTCTTTTTGACAAGTGAAAACTCTGTTGCTGTTGTTGCAACGTACCCTATTTTCTCCAGGACTGCTTTGACAATGTCATCTGGGAGCACTGATTGGATATAGTAGACAAAGTTACCAGTGAATGTCTGAAACAGAATGAAACACAGAAAAACACTGAGGGAATGGGGTGGAAGAAAACGTGAGAGCCTGAAAATCAAAAATACTTCAGAAATTGCTTACATCTTTCAGAAAAACCTGTGTTCTTAAAACTCTGAACTGTGAATTGCAGTGAATGAGGCTTTTCTAAAGCATTATTTTGTCAGCCTCTCAAGCATCAGAGCTTTGCTACAGCACATTAGTTTCAGTGATGTGATGCCAGTTGAAACCTGCTGAGGCCCTGGCTAAGAGCATCGGCATTCAAAAAGGAAGAGAGTGAGGAAATTATTTTAGTCAAACTAGAGAAAATCAGAAATAAATCTTATGTGCTCTGCTGAAGAACATAAGCTTTTTAAACAAACAACGATTCATAGACTAACTCACTGAGGTCTGATCTTCTCCTAAAGAAGCAAACAAGATGCACCCACTGCTAACTGCATTTCCTAATTGGTGACAAGGCTGTAACATTTCCTACGGTTCAGATTCCTGCTGTAACTTTACTACCTTTGAATTTAATTGCCATTTTTTTGAAAGCACCTCTTTGAAGGCAGACCATCCTAGCAGAAATATTGCCCAAACACCTCTCTTCGCACAAGCTTTCTGCAAAACATGAATAGAATGCTGCTGTTGCTGCATAACAACTTCAAAAATCAACATTTGCTTGGTTTTAGAGCTACCCCAGACATGAGGTCTAGTTTGTAAAGTGGAAGTGGTTTTTGGTTTTGTCTGAAATACTGTGATAGTATTTCACACAAAATGTGTGAAATGACTTTACTCTGTCGAGCTAAGCATGATCAACTCCTGGCAAGTGAGAACAGAACAGAGGTGGGAATGCAAAGTCAAGACTTCCACCTTGTTTTCAGGCTGCCCAGCTTGGGACAGACTCACCTGCTGCCGAAGGCTGAGACCTGAGCATTGGTCGCACAAGCAGAAGCTTCAGGGAGAACAAAACTGACCCTCGAAACGGCCACAGTTATGTGGAATGTAGGACTGAACCTCAGTCCATTCTTGGGTAAATCTGCCAACAGTGCTTTGCAATCCCCACCTCCTGCTCCTTCTGGAAGGAAAACAAAGTGCAGGCACTGGGGGACATCAGAGCAGGGGAGAGGCAGCACGTGTGAACCAGTAGTTCCCATATAACCAGGAGCTTCTTATCCAGTCTGCATATACACAAGACACTGGTTGTTCTCCAACTTGTGCCTTGCAGTAGAATGAGCTCAGGCCTTCTGCAGGCCTGAACTCTGGGTTGCCCGCAGTGGTCTTCAAAGTTTAAATTTAATGAAGCCTAAGATTTTGTTTTAGGAAAAACTGAACCCACCAACTGTAGGTCTGATTATCTTATGCTTTGCCCTGTTTTAGGGAGATGAATGAGAACAGGAACCTACGGCTGTTTGAGAATCCACAGGGGGGACCTACGTGCAGGAAGAAGCAAAAAACCGGCTCTTCCTCATCAGCTCGTGTTGCTGAAGGAAGGGCAGTAAGTTTGCACGTAGGGGATTCTGTTGAGATTTTGCACGTGTGAAGACTGTGTCTCTCGTGGGCCATGAGACGTGCGGGGTGTGCTGGGGCACTGGGGTCACCGCGGCCACCTCTGCGAAGAGCAACAGCGTCTCCTCTTTCCCAGGGGCTGTTCCTGCCCACCCCCGGCTGGGATAAGGGGCCAGGGAGGCACTGCCCCACCCGGCCTTTGGCACCAAACCACCGAGAAAAACACCCCATCCTTTCAGCAAACAGAGGTGAGGGCTCCGAGCGCTGAGAGGCAAAGCTTCCACCTTCTCTGCTGCCTCACCACAACCGGGGTTCCGCTCCCAGCCCCGGGGCTGCTCACCACGCCCGGCCTCGGTGGGACAAGGCCAGGGAGCAGCCACACATCACACTGGGCACTGCCCCGGCCAGATGTGTCCATGACACCGCTCCAGCTCCCAGCACCCTGCCCCGGCCAGATGTGTCCATGACACTGCTCCCAGCCCTGTCCCGGGTAGGATCTGCCCTTGGCCCCGGTCCATCCCCCGCTGCCCTCCCCGGCCCGGGGCTTGGCCTAGCAGCCCCGCGGTCCCGGCTCTCCCCGGTCCCGTACCTTGAGCGAGCGGATCTCCCTGCGCCAGGGGCACAGCAGCAGGTTGAGGCAGAGCAGCTCCAGCAGCTCCAGCGCCTTCACCAGGTCGCGCAGGGCGCGATCGCCCCGCGCTCGCCGGCACCGCTCGGCCACGGCGCGCACGTCCAGGGCCCCTCCGTGCCCCGGGCC
>VXAY01002603.1:82137-121421 GCA_013399855.1 Oxyruncus cristatus
CCGCCAGGGCCCCGCCCACATCGCTCGCCATTGGCTGCGCCTCAAGAGCCGCCTCTCCATTGGTTCTGAGAGCTGTCAGTCAGCACGGGGGCGGAGCCCCGGGAACAGAAAGCGAAAGGCGGGAGGGCGGGGGGGAAGTCACGACATGAAGGCGTGTCCTGACAGGGGGGCGTGTCCTGACAGGGGGGCGTGTCCTGGCAGGGGGCGTGTCCTGACACGGGGGCGTGTCCTGGCATAGGGGCGTGTCCGTCATGGGGGCGGGTCCTGTCATGGGGGCGCGCCCCGACTCGGGAGGTTGTGTCGCGATATAGGAGCGCGTCCCGGAGCGGTGGCGTGCTGCGACCAGGCTCCTTCCGCGGCGCAGCGCCGATTCACTCACCGAGGCGATGCATTTCTGTTTTTATTGCAGCTGTGCAAAGCAGCGAGCTGGGGGTAACCCACAAGGGGCTCCCCATCACCGAAACTTTACTCCACTTGTACGTTTTAATAAACAAAGGCATCAGCATTCCTTGGTTACAGATTACCATCATCCTGCTATCAATTAGTACTCTGCCCCTGTTTGCTTGTTATGTCTCTCCAATGAGCCTAGAGCGGCAGCTCTGCCCTGCTCTGGACCTGGGTCTGTTCTGAGCTCAGCGGGCCCATTGGTGGTCCCGATCTCCCACTGCTGGAATTGCCTTTCCCCAGGCACTGCTCAGTCCTGCCGGTATCACTCCTGGTGCCTCTCGCCCAGACAGCCCATTCCTCTTGGGATTGCCTTCCCTTTGCCTTAAAACACAAGGTCGGCCAAGCGTAAACATTCTCAAATCACTTGCGTAATCATAACTGAGCAGCTACAGCTACAGATTGAAATTTTATTTTTGTTAAAGTTGGATTCAAATCCCGAGGGTCTCGGTGTGTGTCACAGGGAGTGAGGGTGTGTTCGAAATGTTCCTGTTGTCGTGGGATGTCGTGACCTATCACAGCAGAACAGTCATACCAGGTCTGGGGAACAGCTGGAACAGACTTGTGTCTGCTGAGGTGGCTGACAATGTCCTGGAATGGGTTTAAATGGAGGTCAGGTCCAGCAGCTGGAAAACTCACCTGTGATCTGGGTGATTTTGCTAATCTTGAATTTGGAATCTGAATTTTTGAGTCACTACCTGTGGCTACTATGACACTGGGCACCTGAGTGACTTCCCAAACCAGTGCTGGCACTGGCTTCCCATGACCTTAATTTTTGTGTGGACCAGTGTCATTAGTGGTGTCTCCACTGACTTGACTTGCTGCAGGTGTGAATTTGACTTCATGTCTTTTTAATGGCTCATCTTATTACAGATTGTCCTCATGACATGACAGATTTAGAAATTAATATCTGTCTCACTGCCAGCCACTGGGACTGGGTGGCTTCTCCTGATCCACTGAAATCTTGGCCTTGCTTGGCCTCCCCAGTCCTGTTTCTTTTCCCGTGGAGAGTTTATGTGGAGTGTTGCAAACAGGCTGTTTTCCTCTCTGACTTTCCAGGCAAGAGGACTTTCCAAAAACACGCGCTGGTGATTGTCATTCCAAGTGACATGTCACTTGGAAACACTTCTGTAGAATTTCTGTGTGGATAATTGTTGCATAAAAATTGCTGATGCAGCCCAGAGGGAAGGGAGGACAGATGCCCCTGGAAACCCCCACGTTCAAGTGAAGTCACCTTGTTCCTGCATCATACAGTAAACACCGAGTTGTCTCTACCCAGATGTCTTTGAGGTGTTATTCCCTGAATTAGTTTCCTCATACAGACTCCCAGGATGTGATTTATTTTCTGTGTTTTGAATATTCTAGTGTTATAAAACTCTGTTCTCTAAAAGCTTAATCGCTTCCCTGGCATGTGTGCGTGGTACCAATGTGGTACCAATCCCATCACTGCCAAGAGGGCAGATGGGTACCTGAAAGGCGAGTTGCAGTTCCCTGATCTGTGAGATCTATCAGGGTCTTCTTTCTTCAGTGAGATTTTGAAAGGATTTGCAAAGAAGATTTTCTCTTTTCTTTTTTTTTTGTCTCTAATACTTTGGTTTATTACTGATTTCAGTCTCTTGCAGAAATAAAAAGTCCTTCTATGGCAAAGCTGTGACAAAGTAATCGTAATTTTTACAGGGTTCTTCTGCTGCTTCATTGTAATTTGAATTTAAATTTTAAAAAAGAAGTCTCTCCGTTGTAAATATATTGGGTTCATTTGGAGTGCAACAGAATCAGAATCTATGTTTTTTTTTAAGACTTCAGCAAGGCAAAACTCTGGCCATAGGAGAGAAGGAGGAATTCAGTAGGGAGGAATGGCCACTTCCAGCTGTTCATGCAAACTCACTGTTTCCTGGAGCTCAAAACCCACAATTCCAATACCTGGTGAATCACATCAGGCTGCACACCTGATTCTTATTGCAGTTGGGCTGATTTAGGCTGAGAAAGGTTTTGGACCAATATTGGTAGAGAATGCTGGAGAACAAATCAGAGGATCAAGGCATTGGAGCCAAAACATGAATAAACCACCCTGGATTCTTCCGTGTTCCTGAAGCTTTAGCTCTGTGCCTCTGCTGGACATGGAAGCTATTTTGCTTGTTATTTTTCCTTGCTTCGGTGGAAATGAGAACATCTGGACCAGTCTGAAATCCAAGCTGCAAATTTCTCATGTTCTTATCAGTTCAGACAGCAGTGTTCAAGCACAAAGTACTATGAGCTGAGGAAAAGGGCACTTGTTAGCTGAGAAGTTTTAATGCATGAAATGCTGTTGGGAATTCAGAAAACGTTAGTTTCTGAACATCAGTATCTGATCTATCTACAACTCCCATCTCCCATGTGTAACATCCCTTCAGGGGAGCTGGAGGTGCTCTCTATATACTGGATGTAATTTTGGTAATGATCATTTTCACTGAAAGGTCTTTGCTGTGACAACAGCATGGCCTTGGAAAACATGGCTCACTAGTGTGGTCTGGGCTAAGAGAATCTGTTTCCAGAGGGTATTGGCAGAGCATCTGGGGTTTGGAGAACTGCCAACTCCCAGACCGTGGAGCACCACCAGACACTGTCAGACAGTGACAAAGAGAGCACGTGGGAAGGTCTGCTGGGAGGGGAGGACTGACACTTGCCCTTTCCATCTCTGGTAATGTGGAATCTTTCTTCCTCTATGATGTATCAAATATTAATTCTCCATTTCCCCTCAGTTCTAAAATCTCATTTCTATATGGCAGTGAAGAACAGCTTTCTGTTCTCTGTCCTGCAAACCCAAGTAAAACAATACCCAGGCCATTTAACTTTCTTGTTCCTTCCTCCAGGCATCAGGTATAGCCTAAGCCTGGGCTGTTTCCTAGCAGAGCAGGAGGGAATGGACAGCTGTTTGGAATGTTTTGAGATCAACAGCATTGTTTGTATTTTCAGGCTGCTGCTGTTAATTTTTCCTTTTTTTCCAAATAGTGTAACACTATTGGCTCATATTCAGCCCACACTTGCCTCAGTCTCATCCTCAGACATTCTCCTGCATTCTGACAGGTCACTGTCTGGTGCATTTGTGAATTTGAGCCTACATTTCTCAAGGGCAGGAATTGCATACGTGTTCACTGAATTGCATCTTGCGCTTTCCAGGCTATTTCTCTCTTTTCAAATTCCAGTCCTGTCCTCCTACATACTGCTGCTTCTCCCAGTTTAATGTAGTTTGCTGATTTTAATAGGTCCATTTTCTCTGAAAGCTCTGAAATCCAGCAACACTCAGTATTTTCATTAGGACATGCCCGACACATCCTTTCAAACTAACCCAGAAACTGATACATACTCCCTTGTATGATGATTATTATTTTAATTCATAGAAGGCTATGGGTGTAATTTTATATAGAAAGCATTTCTATAGTTTAAGGAGGGGAATGATTTGTCAGACTGTAGCAAGACCAGTTAAATCAATTTGATGTGCTTTCCATTCAGGAAATAAACCATTACTCACCTCGCTGTGCAAAAAAAATTATCTGTTTGAACACTTCTGGGAGAACTGGCCTTTTATTTCCCGGCTATTCATCTTTTCCCTTGGTGGTATGTAGCTATTTTCCAGTGTCCTGACTTCAGTGATTTTCACAGGTACCTATGAACGTGCTTGTGAGGGTTTCTGATGCTTCTAGAAGTCCTGAAAGCATTTCAAGGGTAACAGTTTTCATTGCAGCAACTTTGCAGACTCTTCCCTTCCTGCTCTGATCTTGGCTGGGCACACACTGACCTGAGTGTTCCCATGGTTGCTTATTCCCGACAAACGTAAACCCCAAATGTAAGTGATTAAAGAACAAGTTGCTTTGTCAGCTGTTGCTCAACTGCCTAATTACCCAGAGACTAAAGGTGGGTGGCCCCAAAGTGGTACTGACAACATGAAAAAGCACAGGAACCGTATCAAGAGTGTATGTTCTTTACTAAAAGTTCTGTGTAAAGATCAGTACTAAAAGTAGAAGCAAAAGAGATGACTACAGAAATGCAGTATTGTGATCACATAGCAAGAAACAGCATGGCCAAACAGTTTATTAGTCATGTGATAAATGAAAGGCCTGTGTTAAGCCTGGTTTTTAGCACTGGCATTAGAATTTCGCAAGAGTTTAGGATAAAATCTGATAGCAGGATAGGAATTTCTTAAGAGCAGCACCAGGAGAGACACTGCCAACTTTGCTGAGATTTATCTGAGATTCTAAATACTGTTAAAGAAATGAAAACGTGTCCTTATTGCATCATTACAAGAAATCTCAACACTGTTGCAGTAGTAGTGTTGGAAGCTGTTGGAGCAGCTGTATAGCTGAAAACTTCTCTGTAGTGTTTTAGAGTTAAACTTTCTCTTTCTAATGCTGTCTGTTTGCAGAGGTATTTGGTTGGATTTATAAGCTTTTTTTCTCCCACAGCTTTGTTGGATATCACGCAGTTAAAAACATTAACAAGAACAGAGAATTCTAAGCCACTCTTGCAGGTGATCATGGTAAGGTATCACTGGAGGCAGCATACTCTGCCTTTAATTCACAGTTTGTTTTTTAAAGGTGTTGGTTTGTAATGAATGACAAACCCTTGTCTTCAGTGGTAACTCAGAAAATGCTACAGCATGGAAGTGTATGTTTTGGGTGGCTCCATATCCGTGTGACAAGGCAGCTGGGATTATTCTGATTATTTTGGTGAATCTGTGCTATCAGGACGCCCAGACTTTCTGGAGTGGTTCACACCACCAGAGGGAGCAGGCAGTGTAAGAAACGCTGCCCCTGACAGTCCACATCGCAGTGCTGGGGATGCTTCAGTATTACCAAAAAATGATAGACTTTGATTAGTTTTCTATAACCTTCCCAATGCATTGCTGTCATGAAGTAAAATGTCCATCTCCCATTTTCATCAGAGGTCTACTTAAAATCAGCTTGTTTTGTAAACTACAGATTGAGAGTTAGTGGAAGGGCATGAAATCCCTGTTAAAAGGGTTAAAAGCCAAATAGGTCCAAAGGATCCCCCAACAGGCACAGACACATTGTCTGCCGCATGTGAAGCGCCCCCTCTGCTTGTCTTCAGAAGAATCTTCATGTTTGTCGTGTTACATGTAAGAGGCTCACTGTGAGGACAACAGAAACTGCATTTGCCTTCTAATTTCTGTTGATCAGATCTCCCCCTGCGCCTCCCCAGTCTGAGCCTGAAGGAAGCAGGGCTGGTCCCAGGGCCTTGCCGTGTTCTAGGCAGGTTTCCAAGAGCTGCAGGAAGGCACAGCTCTGAAATCAGGTCCTCTTCTGCATAAACAAACCTCTGTGCCTTCCTTCACTTCGGAGTTTCCTGCCAATAAAACTGACTGGTGCATTTCTGTGCTGGTTTTCATCCCTGACCCCTTATAGGTGATGTGAAGGGGTTTGTTTCTCTTATCGCAGGATACTTTGCGTACCACAAAACTGTGTAAATAGTACTTTATATAGAGGAATTGTTCCCTCTGTTAAAAAATACAAATGTGAAATACAGCCTACATTCTGCCAATGCCTGCCAGCAGTTTTGCAATGCAAAATGGTGGATTTTTGTTCTTTTGGGTATAGTACACTGAGAATATTGAAAATCTTGCTGAACTACAAAAGAATTCTGTTATTTTAGCAAAATACATATTTACTGTCATCTACTTAACAAAAAATGCATACTTACCTTATCTCATCATCTGCATATGACTCAGTAATGGTATAATTTATATAGCAGTAAGAACCATCTAATTACTTCCCATCTAAGTATTAATTATAATTGTGTCAATCTTTGGAGTGTTGAATGATGATTACAGTTGAAAATCATTCCATATTTACAGAAAATCCAAGAGCAATTTTAATAATTTGGATGATGGTTTGGATGGATTGAACACAATTATAGATTTACTATACGCAGTTTCGCGTATCCTTTGGTGGAAATAGTAAATGAAGTCCTTTCTACAAGTGAAAAAAAAAGCTTCTTTTTTTAATTTCAGTGAAAATACCTCTAAGATTTAGTGGAGATGTGCCTCTGATAACTCTGCTGAGTGGTGCTCGCTGAAGATGTAGATACCCAGGGCTTTTTCATTAGACAAAGAACTTAAAAATGACTTAAAAATGTAGAGTGCAAGCACAAGAGGGATTGGTTTTCTTGCAGTTACCGGTTTCCAAACAACACAGCCAAGAAGTTTCCCAAGGGTGCTCTCCCAAGGAAAGCACAGGGCTGAGTTCTCCTTGCTCTCTGTGTGGGTTGTGTCTGTCCTCAGCCAGACTCACAGCAGCTTCCAGAGGAGGAGTGGGACTATTCCAGGCAAAAGTGAACAGTAGGATCCAAACCATTTTAAGGCAGTCAGGTGGAACTGTGCTGTTGTCACTTACCCTTTGATCTCAGGGCTGTCCTCCAGTCCCAATCCTGCATCTTGTTTTGCTGGGCCATGAAAAGGAAGGGAGGAAAGCAGATCTTTCTCTCGCACAGATGCACCTCAGGGTGAGCAGACAGGATCTCTGAGGTGTGTTGTCCTTCAGAGGTGTACCCAGCACCGGGGAAGCTGGGCACAGCAAGGTGCTGCAGAGTCCTGGGGCTTGGCATCATCTGCATGGGGCAAAGGAGCAAGAGGCGGCCAGTGGACCCGCTGTCAGGGTGTGCCCACTGCCCTGCCCACCCCAGGGCCAAGTGCCCTGCCTGGGGAGCCCCTCTGTGTCACTCTGTGTCCCCTTGAGCCAGGGCTGGGTGGGTGCAGGGGGGCTCAGTGTCAGAGCAGATGTGTCCCAGTGATGGCATCCATGAGGACAAGGGTGCTGGAGTGCCCTGGCCATTCCTGGTCACACCTTGCTGTCCCTGTGCCCTGCAGCTCCAGCTGCCCTGGCAGCTGATTGGGAACCCTCGTAGCAGCATGGAAATGTCCTGCTGTTGCTCACTGGGTTTGTCTTCCCACTTTCTTTTCTCAGACCTGGGAAAGACTCTGAGGTTTGTGCACACAGGGAAGTTCTCTGTTCCTGTGCCCAGTCCAGCATCTACTATTTACATCACACTCACCAGTTTCTAGAGGTCACTGTCGCAAAACTGCAACTCCTCATTGAAAGAAGAGACCAGGTCATGCCTGAAAAGGCATCCTGGGTGGGAACTGGCATAAAGCATCCTCTGGGATTCCTGTGCCCTTCCCTTGGCTACAGCAAGTCCCCATGACGCACATGAAGCTCCCAGGCCTGCACTTCTGTAGGTAAAGCCAACTGGTGTTTGAGCATCCACTGCCACTTCTCCATCACTCGGTGATGGTTTCTTTGAGGAAGACTTGCAGCAGGCTTTGCAATGGTATGGAAAGACTGGCACCAAAGGAAAAATGTGGCTATCCAAATATTATTCTCCTTTTTTATTTTGCTTCTATATGGTACTGTTCATCATCATTTTTAGGCAGTGCCTTGTCTCTGTATACTGAAATACATACTGAGACAAAAAAATGATTTAAAAATGCTTTGTTGCCAAGAAACTGAATAAAATGTACTCGTGATACCTTTAATGACAAAAAAATGCTCTTCTTTTTCCTTCTGCTCCAAAACATGCAAAGTATCATAAAATCAAGTAGGCTTGACTGGGTAACATGTATCTTCATTAGGAGTGTCTGATTTCAGTGTGTTTTGAAATGCTTCAGAAAGGTCAGATATACTGCTTGTCACTGCTGCTCTTTTATGCTGTGTGAGGTCATGGGACATTTTGAAGCACAAAGAGGAAAGTTTAGGGAAACTTTATAAAGTCACTGAAAAAAACAAAATCCCGTTGCTATCCCTGTTTAAAGATATAAAATAGGTAAAACTTCCAGAGATTTTATTCTTCCATTTAAATGTTTTTGTCGGTCTGAGTTCTTCACAAGTGTTGAAGGAAAGAGCCACTTCTAGTCACACGATTTGGGGTCTGATAGTGGAAGAATTGTTCTGTACTTCCGTTGGAACATATGGGATGGGGATATTCTGTTCACACTCCACTGACTCGAACAGGGGCGCAGCCACCAGGGTGAGAGATGACAGAGATGGATGGAATGGGCTGCTGCGAGTCCTGCAGCCTCACTGCAGCATTTGCAGCCTGTCCCGTAGTCCCAGGTGCTGCTTCCTCTTCCTGGCTAATATAGATATTTATAGATATTTCATTTCTTTCACAAGGGTCCATGAGAGAATATGGGGGGGGATCATCTGTGGGAATATATATTTGTGTTGCTCCTGGCCCCACACATTCATCATAGCTGAAAGAAAAAAAGGAGTTTTTCATTAGACTCCTGTGGAAAAAAAAAGCCTCAGTAATTATTTTCAGCGTGCCAAGGGCAGGAAAAGTGAGAAGGATCACAAGGTGTTTTGTTCCTCAGCCCACACCTTTGCTTGCCCTGCCATGTGAGACAATGGAGAGCATGATCCCTAAAAGCACATCTCCAAATGCATACAGACAATCCCAGAGGTGCCCAGGCACCATGAATACAGTGCAGCCACAGCTCATTCCTGCTCTCACCTGCCTGGAAGAGTCAAGTTAGAAAATGGCTGGGGGGAAAAGGAAGTGGTGTTGGTGTTTAATCATGAAACTTTGCTGGAGTCTGAAGTGCAGTGTCACTGAGGGCTGTCCTCTGGACTCCCAGTCTCTGGTGCTGGGGCATGGCTGGGCTGCAGAGCTGTGCTGGCAGGGCAGTAGGATTTCCTGCCGAGGGGCAGAGTTGTTCTGAATAATCCTGACCCATGCTGGTCATTCTGAGGCTCGGTAGACTCGGCAGATGGTCCATCACATCCCTCCCAAAGAAGAGGGATGCAAACAGGGATCTGTGGGGTTTCCATGAGGAGCCAGCTCAGGTGTACCCAGGTTTTGTAGTTCTGTCTGTGCCACCAAGCTGGTGCCAGGGGAAACTATTCATTCCCTCCTCACTCTGCTCTGTGTTCTCTGTCCTGGTGGGAATGCAGACAGGCTCCTTGGACGTGAGCTTGGCCTGCACAGCTGGACTTTGGTGATCCTCACGGGTCCCTTCCAGCTGAGAGTATTCCGTGATTCTGCAGATAGCAAGCCTGGATAGACCAGTGTGTTTTTGTGTTTCCCACATGTGTGTTGCAGGAGGCGGGTGGGAACAGGGAATGCACACGAGCAGGCTCCGTGCAGCGGCACTGGCCACTGCCCTGCCTCGAGCACAGGGCTGTGCAGGGAGAGCCCTGCAGCCCCACGGGGTTCCTCCCCTCATTTTTGGCACTTAAGATCACATTTAAAAAATTTAAAAGGGCAATAAAGGAAACATGCCAGACTTTCAATTTAAATGGCTTTTTGGCACCTTCACAGCTTTACCTACAGATTGTTGTGGCCAAGAAGAGAATTACAAATAATTCAGATAGTTGTTTGTGTTTTTTTTTAATAACAGTTTATGATCTCAATATTTGGTTTCTCATGTGCTTTTCTATGCATGGTATCTCTGCTTGTAGAGCTGACAGTGCAAACAGCTATTGCTGTTCCTAACAGTGAAGGCTATAGGTAAGGTTCCTGGTATTCTCTGCTAAGGATAAAATAGAGGTGACTTAAGGTCATTCAAGCGCTTCACCTTTGTTATTTTCCTTAGTTTCCAAGTGTTTCGTGGTTGGGTTGGTTTTGTTTGTTTGTTTATCTGTTTTCTTTACTTTTGTTGGTGGTTTTTTTGTTGTTTGTTTCGGGGTTTTGGCTTTTTTGTTTGTTTATTCCCCCCCTCTCTTTAACAGTATCAGCAATTTGGTTGTGCTTTCAGAGTGCTGTTGTGGAGGTATTCCTGTAGTGCAACTAATGTATTATGAACCCTACAAGCATGAATTTTATTTTGCAGTTTCTCCTTCAAAAAACCCTTGACGTCTAAAGTTATAGGGCTTTACGATATCTTATTTTTTTTTTTTTTTTTTTTTAATTAGAGGATCTAAGGAAGTATTATAAGAAGTAACACACAGTTGGACAGGCATCCACTGCCCATGTGTATTTGTGGTTGGGAAATCATTCCACCAAAGATTTAAAGGATTACTTATAAAAAATTGCAGTAGCAATAATGTCTTGCAGTTGTTCAGCGTGTACTGATGCGAGTGACAGAGGACTAAATCCTTCCTGTCACCTTAAAGTGAAGCTTCACCTTTGAGGAGAAGAGGTGAACGGACTCTTGCATTCCAGTGCAGGGAGGTGTGTCCCAAACCAGTCCTGCAGTGCGGCCTCTGCACCTCTGACAGAGCCCTTAGGGTTCTTTCTTTTCACTTGCAAACTTGTGAACTAGACCACTGCTTTTCATCAGCTGGTGTGGAGACCTCGGTACCAGAGGGGCTGAGAGGTGTCTGCAGTGATGGGCAGCACTGAAAGGATCCAGGGTATCCATAAGCATCGCGGGTGTCATCCCTGATATTAGAATGTTAGTGTTAGATGTGAGTCCCTTTGGTGTGATAAGTAATGCTGCTGCTTTCAGCTGGGAAATGGGCAGCTGGAAAGCTCAGGGTGTGTGAAGCTGTGGTGTCAACATGAGCCAGTTCTGTGTCAGGTCTGTTTGACTGCAGGAGACTGAGGGGAGACCTCAGTGCAGTTCCAACTGCCGGGGCAGGGGCAGAGGAGGGGCAGGACTGAGCTCTGCTCTGGGGGGACCAGGGACAGCACCCAGGGAAGGGCTGGAGCTGTGTCAGGGCAGGCTCAGGTTGGATCTCAAGGAAAGGTTCTTCCCCCAGAGGGTGGTTGGCACTGACCAGGCTCCCCAGGGCAGTGGGCACAGCCCCAAGGCTGCCAGAGCTCCAGGAGGCTTTGGATGATCCTCTGGGGCACAGGGGGGGACTCTTCGGGATGGGCCTGTGCAGGGCCAGGAGTTGGACTGGATGCTCCTTGGGGGTCCCTTTCAAGGAGCCCATTCTGTGGTTCTGTGAAAGGAATGTCCCCTGCCCTGCTGCCTGTTCTCATGTGCTCCTTGCACAGCTTCCTCCAAACCATGATCCCCAACCTGGAGCTAAATGGGCAAAAAGTTTGTGTGTATGTACACTTGTATATTTTTGTGTGTGTTTTTTTCTGGGCCACATTTCTCCTGATTTAGCTGCCTCAGCATAATCAGATGGGTTGATCTGGAATATATCAGGAATATAAGAACTGGAGAAGTGTGAGAGATGGGGGAAGGGGGGAGATTTGAGACCACAGCTCACATTTTGGCCGGTCATAAAATTGCAGCCTCAGTAACTGCTGTGGGAATGAGCCACATATATATTTGTGTACTGTGTGTGTACTATATATATAAAATATGTGTATTTATATAGATATTTATATAAAATGTCTAATTATATATATAATATGTATAAACACACATATATACACCTATATATGTTTTGCAACTGAAACTGCAAGAGCATGAAGCCTCTATGACTTAAGTACAAACCCAAAAATACTTGCTTGACTTTTCAAAAAAAAAATACAGCAATACTTATAAAATATGTGACAGATTCAGTTCCGTGAAGTTATTGCACATGTAAGGAGTAGCTGAGGCCTGAAGTCCACTATAGTCACTGGAAAAACCTTTTAGACAAGAAAGCAAAAGCTTTTGGGAAGGATTATGTTACCATAACATAATAATGGACCATAGGAACTCATTACACTGCATCTTGTGAACATCCTGTGTCTTTCTTTTCAGCCCTGAAACAAACCCTTGATTACAGTACTGGTGGTGAATCCACTTAAATCCATTGTGTTTTAAAATTGTATTATCTTGAGGTTTGGTGTATCTTACAATCCGTCATGAGGAGGAGGGGATTCCTGACCATGAAATGTGCTGCTGTCTACGTTTTTTTTGGCCTTGTTTCTTGTTTTACTATCCCCATTGTCATTACAGACTATGCTGTTGAGGGTAATTTTACTGATAAAGGCAAGGAGGGCTGGTGTCTGTTGACATCTTACTGTGTGTAAGTGTGATCTGCACAGAGGAGAATGTTGCTAAAAAAAATTACAACAGCTCTTCAAGCTGACTTTCTTGACTTAGAATGTTGCAGGAGGGGAAAATAACTCTATAAATTTGTCAGGTCTCATTGCAGCAAGTATTAGGATTGGTTTGTTGCTAAGGAAACCCAAAAGAGCTTATTTAACCAGCTGTTATTCATAAATTATAACCTACTCTCTGGGGCAAGAAGAAGGTTCTGCTTACAGAATTTTTTAAGATGCAAAAAATAGCTAGTGGAAAGAAAAAAAGGCTGATCTGGCCTTGTGAAATAGATGTCTTTGGTTTACTTTGTTCATTTGTTATATATTATGACTCTACTAAAATTGCTCCGTTGCACTGGTTCCATTTTGCTGCTGACCTACTGCCTTCTTTTGGTAGTGGTAAACAGAATCACCCAACCTGGTAGATAAATGTGCTGGCAGGTTTAACTACGATGAAAACCCCACAAAGGGTGAAAACCCCACAAAGGATTTTCATGTTGATACCTAAAACAAAAGCTGAGTCTACACAAATTATGCTGTAAATCTCTAAAAGGAGGATGGTCTTTGATGACCATGTGGGCAGTTGAGTTGATGATGCTGAACTCAGTACCATCTCTGGCTGCTCACAGCTGAGTTGGTGGGACAGCAGCTTGGAAATCTGTCCCTGTTTCCTCTGAGATGTGTTTTCTTAGCGTACGTTTATTCTTTGGTGATGCATAACTGCCAGGAGGATGTGTATAATTTCTGGCAGAACTGCTGTTATAATGACATATATATGAGACAGGATGTTTTTCTAGGTTTATTTCTGATACTGGCAGTTTCCATTTTTAATACAGTGCATTTAATAACTGTATGTTAACTTTTATTTTCATGCTTTGTCAGTGAACTATTAACACTAATTTAATAGTTTCATATAATAGCAATATATTCCATATTACTGATTGTCTCACTCATTCACATTCTTGAACAGTGACTTAGAATGAAAAGCCAAAAAGGTCTTTGCTTATTGAAAATAAACAGAAAATTCTTCCTTTATTAAATCTAAACAGCCTGAGCGCTGAGTCATGAGAGAAATTACAGTACAAGAGTAAGCCACTGGAGTTCAGTGGAACTTCCTCCTGTGCAGTTTCAGGCCTCCCAGTTACTGTGTCAGTAGGAAATCAAACTCCAGCTGTCTCTGGACCTGGATAACATTCCATGAGAATTTTTTACTGTGCCTAATCCCAAATGCCAGTGGCTGAGGGGATATAACATAACACACAGAGGTAAGAGCCCACAGTGTCAGTGTGACAGGGCCCTGCAGGAACCACCCAGGGCTCAACAGAACCACTGGAGTGTTTGCTGGGAATGCTACATCATATATTTGAGATGTAGCTATTTAAACAAGGGGGAGACTCCTCTTAAAATATTCTGGAGGAACATCTCTTTTTGTAGCTGATCTGATTTATCTGAGTTTAAGCTTCCAGAGATGTGGTCAATGCACCTCCAAGGTGCCTCTATGATCTTGGAGTAAGTAACCATGAACAAATATCACTATTATTACGTATTTTAATGTTTTTAATAGTAAAAAAAAAGAAACTCAAAGTACTGATCAAGGAAACATTTAAGACTTAAGTAACTTAAACATCGAAGAGACAAGAAACCTAGAATTTTTCTGCCTTTTTCCTCTTCATATTTATATCTGGAATTTCTAGGTCCTCACAACTACAATGGGAATATTTGTGTTCATAAGCACCAAAAGTCTGCATCTTTATTCTGTACTATGTATCAGGATAGTGTTGAGGATGCTATAACTCTTTGATGCATAAATATTTCAGATGAAAACCAAAATTCAATGTAAGCAATGTTCAGAGTAAGTTGAATATATACCAGATAATATTTGAAACCCATACAATGCAGTTTCTACATAATTGTGCACCTTTAAACAATAAAAAATTAATGTTTTAAGTAAAAGAAGTCATCCTATGATGAAGACTTTATGTGATGCATTTCAGCCTGGCATTAATCTTACATATGAGAAGAACCACTTGATCATAAGCAGTGTTTGGTCTCTTGCATTTCTGTAACCACTTTACAGTAAAAGACAGTGAAGTTGTGGGCACTGGGTGAGTAACAATAATCAGTTGAGACAAGTTAACAAAATCTCTTGTAGCCTAATTCTGCCTTTCAAGAAAATCTAAGAAGCTGGTCCAAGGCTCCTCCCTGTGATAAGGCTAATTTGCATCCTCAGAAGTGAGGGATGGACGAGAATGTGTTAGAAATAAAAGTCCCTTAAGTAGTTTGATTGATTTGGTTTTCCTAGTTAGAGGGAAATTAGGGTCTGTCTTTAAGGCTCCAGCATTTCCCTTTGCCATTTTAAAGTAATTTTAAATAGATCTGCCCCTTTAAGCAATGCAGACTGAACATGGGTATTGAGAGTATTGGAATTTATCAAGCCTAAATAAGACAATTTTCTGTAGAACTGATTCTATATGGATTAAGCAAGATGACTGGATGAGGTAGAGTGAAGCCACTGAAACAATAAAACCCCACACTGATGTGTTGGAGTAGGAATTTGGGATAATGGACTACTTAATATTTTTTATTGTCATGCACCCGTGGGACACATTTCACTCTGAAATATGGAGAGGACTTTTGTGGCTTGCATTAAAACTCTTCCTGAAGCTAAAGCTCTCCACCTCCCCGAGCAGTCATTCCTTGGGGATGTTCTGTTTGAGGCACTCATGAGTCACAGATGGAAAAGTGATAACCTTGGCTGCCTAAAGCTCTGTACATACTGTTAATATCCAGTCACCAAGGAGTGAACAAGCACTTATCCAGGGGGGTAAGATGCATTTCCTCTGGCCAAAAGGTGAAGAGTTGATGAAATTCCTTTCATGCAGTGAAATCTCCTCATTGCTTGGATTTAGAGACTCTCACAACGAAAATATAATAGTTTTTAATTTACTTGGACTTTGGTTGGTATCGTGCTTGAAGCCATTTCAAACATGTGAGCTCAACTTATTTTTAAGCAGCTTTCTCACTCCTTATGTATATGAAAAGATAATGAAAGCTCTCTGTAAGTGTGAGTGTTACGAAGAACTTGTCACAGTGAACACAAGCTCAAGATTTCTGTCTATAAAGGTATTATCCATATGTGTCAGTGGCATGATTTTACCCACACCAGCACAGTGAACATGGAAAAAATGTTGACAAAGATTGGATTTACAAGCTTTCCTGTAATTCCTTTCAAAATCATATTAATTGTGATGAGAGTTAAGCCCTGGAAGTAGGATTGTTCTTATGTTCTCTCCTGGCTGAATTTTTTTTTTAAGTTTGCTAATTTGGGGGGATTAAAATTCTGTGGTATATAGTTGTTGCTATATCACCTGGATCATCTTCCTCAGAGGACTAAGTTTCTTAGAAATAAATTCTTTGCCATCTCTGATAACACAGACTATGAACTATTAACTTCTAGCAATGCTACAAGCATCTGTACATGTTAAAAATAGGCTCTAAAATACAAGCCCTGCGATCCTGAAATTCCTTAATTCGTACCCACTGTATTTTGTTTTTATATTTCCCTTCTGCACCTCCTGTAAAATCAATCTGACAGATGCTAACACAGATCTGAGATTCATTAGAAGGTCATTAAATATCCTAAATGGATGTTTATAGGTAGCAGCACTGTGCATTTTGGGCTCTCAAGACAAATTGACCAAATGGCTTCTCTGTAACCACTCAGCAACTGAGGCAGGCTAATGACAAAATTCTGTGCATGGTACCCCTCTAAATTCAACACAAACTCTAGTGCAAGAAAGAGGTTAGTGAAGGTGTCTCTGGTGATCATCACATTGAGTCTCAAATGAAACTTGTGATTTAGCATTTCTAAACGCTCCATGGAATCTTTCATTAATTAATTTATGAATAAAAGTTTCTACATAAATAGTATTTTATATAAATAGTGTTACTGTGCTTTCAGGTGGAGGGTTGAGAGTGGGCAGTCCAGAGCAGGGAGCTCTCCTTCAACCTCAGCCGTGTGTTTCATCAGCCTTCCTTCCCCTTAAATTAATTTTCCATTCATTTTATGGCTTAAAGACCAAGTGTAAAATCTAACACCCTAAACCAATCACCCCCTTGTCCAAATAAAGGTGTCATGATATAAAAAGGACTAAAATTTTAATGCTTTGCCAAAGCTGTTTTTTCTAAAATATTTAACTCGGGTAGCAGTGAGAAAACAGCAAAACCATTAACAATAATCTTTACTTTGGACCTGTGGTGCAGAGCTGTAGTTACTGGGATGAGCACTGTTTCCTGTTGTGTGCACAGTCAGATTTGGGTCCTCATGGACTCAGGCCACTCACCCAGAAGGGAATCTGGAGGAGGCAGTGGCAGGACACCTTGGTGTCTCTGTTCTTAGCACTGGTGTCCCAGAACAGTTTCCTAGTACAAGGATGACACCAGATAACTAACTCATTCCAGGCTTGTTACAGAAGGAACTGCAGAATTTACTGGAAAGAGGGTTCATTTATTCCTAGCCTGTGTCACCCAGGTATCTCCTTCCCAACGGAAATACACAGAGCTGCAAAAATCCTTCTTTGGGCCTGTTTCAAACTGGAAATGGAAGCAACCCTTGGTCCAAGCACCCGTGATCCCTCTGCTAAAGAAATCTGTCCTCAGAGCTTGTTCTCGGAGTCTCAGCTTGCTCTCAGAAATCTGGCCCAGTGCCCACTCAAACTGTGGCTTGGTGTCAGCTGGCTGCCTTTTATTAGTAAAGACTTGTGGGTGTGGGTCCAAAAGCCAGTCTGCATTTTGAAGTGGATTTATATGAATTTCTAAAAATACGGATGCCAGGCTCAGAATAACTTTTCACATGTGAGCTTTCTGCTAAAATATTTACACTATGTCTAAAAGCCCATTTATTATAATATGACTGGGTCATACATAAAGGGTTGCTTGTAGACCATGCATAGAATAAAAAAGCAGAGCCCTATATATTGTGTGTTCATACTGCTGACTTCCTCTGTATCACGTATGTATAAAAGCAGTCAAAAAAGGGCTGATTTTACAATGTATTAACTCCAAACCATCTGCTTAAAAGGACATAAAAAAAGGAAAGAAGTGGGCTGTTTAACCATTGTTTGCTGTTTGTAAGACACAGCACTACAACAGCTTGCTTTTGTTTTTTTCTGTTTCCTCTGATCTGAACACTCTCAAGGTCAGTAATAAATATAACATAAAAGTTCTTGGAAAAACTATGTATTTTTCCCCTGGAGAAACTTTCACTTGTAAATTCATTTCTTTCAGAGAAAGGTATTCTGCTTGGGTGATGACATTAGTATGTCATCAATATGTTAAATTTTAACGTGAATATCACTAAACGAGAACTGTACACGTCTTTATTCAGTAAAGATATATTCTAAGGAAAAGGTGAATTTAGAGTCAAAAAAACCAAAGTCTCTCTGCCTTTGGATTTTGTGTGACCTGAATTGTTGTACTGGGCATAGGTCTAGCAGTTTTATTTTCTTTAAAAGGCTTTACAAGTGCAAGATTATAACACTCAGTGTCTCAGGGCAGTGCTTACCGTGGAGGTGGGTCAGGATACATGATGCTGACCTGAGAGAGTATATCCAGATAGGAACCAAAGTCACAAGCCTGGGGAAACTCCTCGGTGCAGGTGGATCTCAGCTCTCCAGAAGAGCCACCGTGAGAGAAGCCATCTGGAGCTGGGAAACAAGCAATTAATATTTGCTGCTCTTTTCTTCCCTGGTTGATTCCCTGTCACTGTTTATAACTCTGCCATCCATTTTTTGCTTTTGTATAAACGTTTATCCAGGTAAGTGAATAACATCTCTGTTTTGGGAATAAAATTTGAAGTTCAAAAGAAGCAAAATGCAAACTAGTGTTTGCTGAAGGGGCTGCTGAAGTTCCCAGGGGTTGGAAACCCTGACCATTCTTTAGGCTTTTGATTGTAACTATGTGTCTTGAGAAAATGCTTTTCTCTATAAAAAATACTGACAAAAATGGTAAAAGCTGAAAAACAGTAGAGAAAAATCATCCTGCTGCTACTCCAGGGCTTTCTTATGGCTTCCACACAAGAGCTCCACAGCTCCAACTAACAACAGAGAAACAAGCCTAACACAGAAAATAGCACTGACTTCTCAGGATTTAGGGAGCAGCCCCACACTTGTGTAGAATGGCACGATTTAGTTTCAGGTTATTCTTTTGAATATCTCTGAAAGATGCTTTCGTTTTTCCATTTCTCTAGCACGGTTACTTCTAATGAGAAGTTTGAAAATTGCCCTGTATATTTTTGCCTGGTTTCAGGGTTTATTGAAACCTAAAAGACTTAAACGTAGTGATTTAATCTTAATGGTCAGTATTTATCATGCCAAAATATTGCTGTTCATGGGTCAAACAGTAACCCCAATTTAACCATTTAATCCTGCTGAAAATTACGAGCAATGGAGGCTACCAGAAGAGTAGACATTAGTTTTCTGGATTTTGTTTTTTCACTTTTCCCTCTGTAACTGTCAATGGGAGTTTGCTTTTCACTCCTTTGGATTCTGAATTTCATTCCCAAAATACAGAGGTTAATCCCTTATGTGGATAAATGTTTCTGGAAAAGCCCAAAGTAGCTATTCCTAGCTACAAGTGGACAACTTGATGGTAGGAAATGTGTCCATTGGACACAAAAATTCCTGGTCCAAATAACTAAATGAAGTCCAATGGATGTACCTCAGAAAACAAGATTTAAGATAATGCATTTTTATCTTGCTCTCCATTATTGTATTTTCTCTATAATCACCAAAACAATATGCCAAGAACTGCACTCGCAACAAACAGCAGGTAGAGGAGCCCAGCCACAAAGGATGCAATTGTTGATTTTCCACAATTTATAATACAAATTTTTTTAAAGCTGGACTTACAGAGTAACTTTGTAACTGGTTTTTTTTTCCCCCCTGAAGAGAAATAATCTGATTCTGTCATTTCCTTGGCAACATGGATTTTAGTTTCTGGTCAGCAAACCCAGAAAGGGGCAAAAATGTAACTCTACAATTAACTCCTGGATAGTCCCAAAACTTCTTAAAGTTTTTGTAGTTGTTTTTGGGTGGTGTTTTTGGTTTTTTTTTTTTGTTTGTTTGTTTGGTTTGGTTTGTTTGGTAGGTGGGTTTCTTTTGTTTGTTTTGGGGTTTCTTGGTTGTAGGGAGTAGGATTTGGCACCTTTTTGGCTCTGTAATGATGATGACCATTGTATGATGATGCCCCTGGTAATGACATCTATGTCATCAGCTGTGATGCTTGCAATACCATTTTGGTGCCCCGTTTTTCTGTTTGTATCCAGTCATTAATTTTTGTGGTCAGAAAAACAATATTTTCCCAGTCATTGATGTGGGTTGGTGCACAAATTGAAAACAGTTCTGGCTTTCCAAAAGACAGAAATGACATCACATACTACACCCAGGCTATGAAGGGATGTGAAAATGCAACAGAGAAGAACTCTTACACCGTATCAGGGGGAAATGATCTGTTCAGGACCTGCTATGTGCACTGGCCTGGGTTATGTTAACCATGAACTGTGGGAACGCAGTCCCAGCACCCTTAAACCGCAAAGCTGCCTGTGACCTACACAGCCTATTTTTTATAGTATTTAATTTCAGTTTTTATGCCTTGCACCGCGCCTTTTGGTGCCCACAGCAGCCTGTTCTCAACAAAGCTGGTCCCTGTTTGCTGTCACTCACCATACCCAGGCTCCCTCCTCAGCTGGGGGTGCCGCAGCCGCCCGTCCTTCCTCAGGCTGCCCACCACGATGGTGGCACAGGACAGGAACAACACCAGCCCAATCACCACCCCAGCCACCAGCAGGGGGGAAACCAGCAAACTGGTGTCATTCCCGTTCTCTTCAGAGCTGGGGAATTCGCTGCTTGGGCTGCTCCTGTTGGAGGGAACTGCTGTGCAGAGAGAGAAAGGCGGTGTCAGCTGGGAGGAGAGGGATTTACAGGCAGTGCCAAACCCCAGGGCTTCCAAAGCCCTAAAGAGCTTTGGATCTGCTGGATGAATTCATGCTCTTACGGAAAACCCATTTATTAAACTGATTTCTGGACTGTCAGTAACTGACTCAGGGGTGTCACCAGTTCCCTGATATCCTGCTGGAGCCAATGGCGTATGGTCCATAATTTTTATGGCTTCTCCCTGGCAAAATTCTCTGTACCTTGAATTGAACAATGCTGAAAGAACTTAAGTGCACAAGGAGAAATACACAAATCCCAAAATTTGAGCTCCAAGCAGAACAGAGGAATTACACGTTGTTAAAGGTGGGGAAAAAACTCCAAAAAAAAAAAAAAAAGTATTATTTAAATTTAATAATAAATCTGCTCAAGGGAGAATAGTTCCAGTAATTTATACCAAGTCAAAAACCTTTTTGAGACAAGATACAAGATACAGAGAGAGTATCAGAAATTAAACTGGAAGTTTCCTTTAAAGAATCAACCAGTGATATATGTGAATTAATTGCCCACAGATGTAATTCTGGGGGATTGCAGTGCTAAGGGAGGGGAAGTAAATGGTAGAAATTATGTGAAAAAGGATTCATGATCTAAGCAGATAAAATATCCCCCCATGCCCCTCCCAAAAGAAAAAGAAATGTCCCATTTGCTGCTCAGGATCAGGGCACCAGACTTACCGACACACAAATTCCTGGAGGTGCCTGTGTACCAAGACTGGCCTGGATATACTTTTGTGTCTGGCTTTATGCCATTTGAACAGATAGGGAGTTTATTTCTTACAGAAATCACAGTGAATATGTGGTTTAGGAAGTGCAAGTGTTTTTTACAGGGACAGGTGGCAGCAGACAGTTCTCAGTAACGCTTTCTCCACTCTTTTCCTTTTGGAGATACCTCTCAGTGTGTTCAAGCCAAGGTGTGTTATCCATGGCTGATGATTGAGCTTGAAAGAACCAACAAGAATAGCAAAAAAAGTAGACTTAAAACATAGTGGGGTTTTTCTTATTTTTCCAGAAGCCGCTGACCATTGGTTGAGGAAGTTTATAAGCAATTCAGGCACACAGCCAAGAAATGTGCCGAGCTTTTACCAAGAGTTTTATACTAAAAGAGAAAATTGAGGTTTTTTGAAAATTAACTGATACTGTAGGATTAAATCAAAAGGTTGTGGACAACTGAGGTCCTTAGTAGTCTTAGTCCAAAGAGATTTGGGGTATGGGATATGTGTGAGGGGAAGATTCTGATGATCTTACGGCCCTTGAGCTAGAACTAAACTTCCTCTAACTTTACAAAATTCTGACCATGCTACTCCTTTGTACATTTTTAAGCCATCTCTCTTTGGTAACATGTCTGGAAGTGTGCATTCTGCTGGCTTTCCAAAACCTTGTTTATTCAAAGTTCTCTCTTTGAAAGATGCAAATATCACAGCAGTGACAATTTAAATCCCAAAGGTGGGGGGCTGACTCCTGAACTGAAAATACTGGCAGGTAATTTATTGGGAACTTTGGCTGACTTGCAAAGGTGAAATAAAGATTGACTTTGTTGCCAACATGCTTAGAAATTAGCCTGGGGTGGGAGGTGGCCCCGTGCACCATCATTTCAATTTGAAGTTAAATAGTGTTGAAATGGAGATGGTGATAAACTCCTGTCAGGTGGGAAAGAAAAGAGACTGCAGTGAGTGCTCTCAGATCTTTTAAAACTTGGGACACATACTAAATGGTCCTCTAATCAGGAAGAGGGGCTGTCTAAGGAAAAGAAGAGTAGACTTGGTGGGGTTTTTTTCAATTGTGTATGGAAGCCAGTTGGTATCTTAACACATTCCCTCTTAGGGGGTTCCTGTGGTGCCACGCAGTGTGAGCACTGATATTTGGACATATTTTGCTTTACAGCAAGCGCTGTAATGCACAGTGACTTCATATAGGAAGTCCTCTGTCATGTGCTCTGCACTATTACTTGATGTGCTGTGGTTTATTTTAAGTCAAATCATTTATTTACCACATTCTAAATGTTCCCTCAGCTGTCCAAAAATTTTGTCTATTTTATCTCTTGCTTCTCACCACCACAAATCTTTCTGGTTTTCTTGTGCTTTTAATCTAATTGAACCCAATGTTTCGCAAAGGGAAGATGTATTGCAGTATTGCTTTTTTAGAAGGAATGAATAAATCCCCTCAGCCCAGCTTCTGACAAAATATGTACTTGATAAACATCTCCTGAGGCACTGTCTTCAATGTGAGGCTGAGTCCAGTCCTCCAGACTTTACACACTGACTTACTATTATGTGACAAACAACTACCGAATGAGAGGCTGTGTTGAGAAAAATTGTTTGGGTTTGAATTTTGGGGGGGCAAAAGAGATTCATATCATTTTTGGCAAAAGAACATGTAATAAATTTTTCTCCTTTTATCCGAAAACATCTTCTTTGCATAAACTGTACGTAAAAATGCTATGGTTTTTCTTTCAGAATAGAAGTGTATTCCGAACATGTATATTGAAGCCCATAATTACAACACACAACTGAGTGGTGACTTTTTTGGTTTGGGGAAAGTTGCATTTTTTCCATGAAACTGCAAATTCTAAAAATACGTATGTAAATACTTTATATCTAATGCTCTAAATATGAACTTTGTGGGATGCAAAAACCACTGCTTTTATCCAGTGATGGGAGTTGTGTAACTCCCTGGACATGGGCACAAATGGAAAATGGCTGAGTGAACACTTAATTTAGAGTGAGGACTAATGGAAAACTGCCTGCAAACTATCCACTCAGAGTCAGACAATAAATTGTCAATCTGCAGAATTCCTTAAAGGACACATTATATGATTTTATTCAGTGCTGCTGCATCTCAACAGAGCAGTTGTAAATAACTCCACTTAACTGGACGAGCTGTAGAACAACTTGACTTTTTTTGTATGTGTTGTGCTTTCTTGTTCTCATTAACCTGTCTTTAAAGGGAGACTTGTTATCCCTTTCTAACTCAGCCCTAAGTAATGTGGAAGTGTCAGATGGTCACATCCTGGCAGAGTGAAATATCTTGGTGCGTAAATGTGTCCTGGGAGCTTGGTTCACCCAAGAGATGGCCCTTCTTCCTCAGTGGCTTTGACCTGCTTGTGTCCCTGATGAGAGAGAAAGGAAAATCTTTTCTCTCCCTACTGAAATAGCTGAGTTTGGGGGTGGTGGTGTGCTCTTCTTTTCTTTTTTTCTTTTTTTTTTTTTTTTGAAGACACAACAGAGGCTGCCATGGTCTCTGTGATGGATTTTCTTTTTACCATTTAAAAATCAGAGATTATTTTAAGGCTGGATCCTGCTAAGATAACCAAATGTCTTCCTCTGTTTTGTGATTTATCACAGCCTTAAGTTGTGTCAGGGCAGGGTCAAGTTGGATCCCAGAGGGTGGTTGGCACTGACCAGGCTCCCCAGGGCAGTGGGCACAGCCCCAAGGCTGCCAGAGCTCCAGGAGGGTTGGGATGATCCTCTGGGGCACAGGGGGTGACCCTTGGGGATGGGCCTGTGCAGGGCCAGGAGTTGGACTGGATGGTCCTTGTGGGTCCCTTCCAGCTCAGCGCATTCTGGGATTCTGTGATAATTCATGTTACGCCTGGTGGAGAAGATGAGACATGTTATGAGTTACGTTTACCAGACTGAAATGTGCAGGAACAGCTCCTGAAGAAGGGCTGATGAGTTGTACTGGAAGGATTTTTTGTACAGAATCCTCCACCTCTTCACCCCTCTCATCCTCAGACACTCCTTGGCTGAGGACAAGGTGGCCTTGGTGACGATTTGCT
Organism: Oxyruncus cristatus; assembly: GCA_013399855.1. Lineage (NCBI taxonomy): Eukaryota > Metazoa > Chordata > Aves > Passeriformes > Cotingidae > Oxyruncus > Oxyruncus cristatus. The sequence continues at coordinate 106,263 of VXAY01002603.1, forward strand.
GAGCTGGAGCTGAAGCACATGGACAGAACGTGGTGTTACATGGACACCCTGGGTTAGGGCAGGCTGTTTGGGAATGGTGATCTAACACCTCCTATTACTTTGAAATACACTATATTAACAAAGTGGACAGGACTGGAAATGAGTAAGAGGAAGGTCAGTTTAGGATAGTGCACAGTATTCCTTGATTTTTAAGTAATCACAACAAAGTGTCTCAAAGCCTGAAGCGATTTAAAGCATGTTACTGATATTTTTATTATTTCAATCCCTGGTTGCACGGTGTTGGAACCTGCAGTCTCTTTCTCAAGGGGAGGTGAGTGACAGATGTCAGGAAGGAGTTGACAGTTCCCAGTGAGGCCCAAAGATACACTAAATTAGTGGAATTAACCCAGATTTTGCCTTTATGAAGAGTTGACTGTGCCTTTATGAGCAGTTCTTGTTCAAAGATGATTTAATCTGGCCGAGAGTGCCCAGTTGGATGCTGCACTTGCTGCTGCCCAGGGGAACAAGACTGCCCACTGCTGTTGCTCTGCTTATTGCTGTAGCTCCCAGACAGGAGCTCTCAAAAGGAATAAGAGAAGTGTAGTACAAAAACAAGTTGAAAAGTGGTTTGGACCACAGGTGCTGGCTTTGTCCAGAGAATCCCTGCAGCAAGGGAGAGAGGGATGTTACTCAAGTCATTGAATGCAAAGGTCCCATAGGAGCGAAATCTTTCATTAAAAAGAAAAAGTCTCTGTTGGACTCAAAGCTCTTTGATTGGATCCTGAGAAGGGTTGAAACCTCACTTAGGCTTAAATTTCAGGGTGTGATCTGCTTCTGGGAGCCAAAAGAAGTGATCACGAGGACAAGAAGAGGGAAGGCTATTTTGTATGTTGTATTTATTTTATTCACTTGTAGCAAAGGTGAGAAAATGAGTGGATGACTGGAATAGTCTGGGAAATGTCCTCTCTATAAATCAGTTTTACAGACATACAAATACTATGGGGAAGGGAATTTTCAGCCCAGGAGGCCCAGGAGCCTGCCTAATTCTCTCACACTGCTCTCACACACAGTTCTCCTGTTCTGTAGGCTTTTCTGATTTCCACACAGACAATTAAACTGCCTCTTAAGCTACAGTTGATATTCAATAATAACTGTGAAGGGATGGCTTCAAACTTTTACCTCAGTTGGGCTTATCCCTTGGAAAGGTACTTGGTTAGTACCTTTTTCTGCTGGCTCTTAGATAATAACTTTGTCACTTCTTCCATTGACATCCTTATTATAGAGCCAGAATGAGCAAGATTGGATCACCAGCACCCTGCAAATTGAGAATGTCAGAAGCAAAGAGAATGTGGCTGCATAAGGGCTCAGGAATTAAATCTTTTCAGATGGTGGGGTTTATGGTATTATGTTGATGTCACAGCAGCTTGTATGGCTGCTGTTTCAAATTAACAGGAAAAATCTTCCAATTTTCATGTCCATTGGCTATTTTATCAACTTTGATAAATACCACTGCAGTGAAACAAGTAACTCTGGAAGTATAACAGCCTACTTTCTGATGGAAAAGGTATTTTTCCCCCTATTTTCTCATATTCAAAGTATTTTGAATTAATACAGTTTTATAAACAGGACTCAAACCCATTCCTTTCCTAATGAACTCTGTATTAAGCCTTGGAAATAAGAATGATGACAATCCTCTTTTACCCATTGAAGTAACTTCAAAACTCAGATCCAAATCAGGATGGTAGTGACTAGACCAGAACACAAGCAATGTACTTTTTCTTTCTCTGGTTTTTTGGCACATAAATTTCTCATCTAGTGTTTTGGGAAAAAAAATGTAGACATAATAATTTTTCTTAAGATTTAAATAAAATATAATTGGTAAATAATTGTATAATTTAGCTTGGCAGTCTGTCTGCTTGAACTGTGATCTTGATGCCTCATGTCTTTAGGAGGTTGAGCTCTGTCTGAACTGTACCTAATGTTAACACTCTTGGAATTTGGAGCCCATTTGCCAACCCTTTCACCAAATGGGTTTTCTATAATAAAAAATAGGTATTCCCCCCCTTATTTTTGTGAACATTAACGTTTGATTATTTAATTTCTACAGATCTTTCAGTGCCCCTGAATTTCAGTGTCTCCTTTCAGCATCAAAGAAACAAGGTGATTGAAATTGTCCCAGGAATCAATATCTGATTTGCTCTTACTGACATACATTCCCACAGCTGTCTAAGCAGAAATCCTATTCTTCTTCATATGAAGCCTGAGGGTATTAAATCACTTCTTAATGGTACGAGAAAACCCCTTGATTTATGCATGCAGATACTGTTGTAGCTTTTACAGATACAAATGATAATGTAAGTTGTACTCCAGGCTTTGTGTACTCTGCAACATCACCCCCATAACTCATGTGGGAGTGCAGAACAGCACTGCAAACCATTTCAATTATTTTAAAAAGCTCACATCACCTCGAAAGAAAGCCTGAGATATATCTCATTTGACCTGTGTGCTGGCAGATCAGGGATATCTTGTCAGGCGCTAAATGAGGCTGAGAGGATTCACGTGGGGCAGCCAGTTAAGGGGCTTCTATCCAAATCAACTGAACATCTTCCCTACCAAAAGGAAATATTTTGTTACAGGAGAACCCAGACTGTCCTTCAATATCACGGCAATGTTGAGAGTTCACAGCATTTTTTATCATATAAAAGAGACTGATACACACAAATTTGTGGGCTAATAATTGCTTGAAATGTTTGGATTTGCTACTGCTTCAGTTCTGGCGTGAAAAGAGGGACCTCTTCAGTTTCTGGTGCATGAACAGCCAGATTAAAAGAAATCCAAGGTGGCAATTTGATATTCTTTGCATGAGTAGGCAATGATTTTTTTTTGGTGAAAGAACTGAGAGCATGAAACTAACTCCTATTTTATATGGCAAAGTAGAAATGCAGTGTGTGAGCTGCAGGAAAGGGAGTGGTATTTTGAAAAAGTTTTGTTCATGGAAGGGATGTTGCTCTGAAAGTACAAAAAGGAAAACTTGAATATTAACGGCTTAAGGCAAGAGCAGTGTAACGACAGATTACTGAGATTTCAGCAAAAGTAAGTTTAGAAAATGTGGCCTGATCCCTAAAGCATCTGGTTCTTTAGTATAAGCATGAAATCCTGATGGTTCTGGTAACTGCAAAGGGATTAGTAAAAAAGCTGAGAAGAGCCTCTTATTAATTATTGACAACAGTCAGTGTTGATCTACTGTAGAGGAGTGAACTCAGAATTAACCTACTGTCTCAAAGCAAAGTTTAAATCTATGTTGCCTCTGAGAAGTAGCTGTTCACCTGCTACTCTGAATTATAAACCCATGAACTTCAGAGGGTATCCTGCATAAAATTGTACCGGCAAAAATGCTGAATGGCAACAGAAAGTGGGTATGTTTTGATTGTTTTAATTATTTATGTTTTTAAAAAAATACAAAGTCCCCACTGTCGTGAAGCTTGGGTAAAATCATCAGCCCGCGAAAGGTTTGAAATCTCTACATGCATCAAACAGTTCCTGTAGCTCCTCATTCTTTTCTGATGCATAACAAGGTGTCTTCTGAGGGGTCCCAGACAAGGTCAGGTGGCTGGAAAATGCTCCAGTCGTGTGCTCATGACCTGGAGAAGGGAGAGGCCCTGCCTCCCACTGTAAATGGGTAAGGGAAAGTGGTTTGAAATTATCTGTGGTGGTTGTTGTGTTTGATGGCTTCTGCTGTTTGATTTTTTTGTTTGTGTGTTGTTTTGGTTTCTGTTTGTTGGGGTTGGTTTGTTTGCCTTTTTTAGCTACTGAAGATAAAGGGACGGATGGAAATTTTTACCAAGGGAAGTATAACTATGCAACAATAAATCCTGTTTCAACCCCTGCTGCCTTCTTAATGACTTTAATTAATGACTTAATGACTAGGTTTTAATTGGAGGAACGTCCTGGAAATGTTAAAAAGGAGAACCTTTGTGGTTTCTAGAGCTACATCTACAGCTTTATGGTGTTCAGCTTTTCCATGTTGTCCTACCACACTTTGTCTTAAAGGCTGTATTGGACAGCATTTAGTGCAGGGCCTTTGCCTTTAGATCCTCTTCTCTCCCTTGAGCTGACAACATGGGAGACAAGAACTCTCCTGCTGCTTGGATTATTATAATAATTGATGGATTCATATTTACTGTGTCATTTGTCAATACTATCTTGTTAAATCCTTCTGGGAATGAGATCACAGATTTTTCTAAGTATCAGATGCTGCATGGTTTCCTAAAATACCAGATTTTTGGGCTGGGCCAGGGAGAGAGTGTTGATGATAAAACAGATGGCCTGGTTCCTAACAATATACATGACTGGGGTGGGGTAGGCAACATTGTTTTTTCAGAGGTTTTTTTGCTTCAGAAAGAAAGCCTCTGCTCCTGCTCATCTCCTTTGTTTTTTGGAGATAAACAATTCCTAAGGAGAGACTGGAGGTGGCCTAACAACATGTCATTCCTCATGTTGCCCTTTGTCAGTGTTTCATTATTTTGCTTTATATTCCTTAAAAATTGGCAGATATAAGTCACAGTCTTGTACTGTCTTTGAGTGTTTTGTTTTCATTCTGATTATCTCCTTTCTCCAAAATTTAGGATGTTCCATTATACCGGTCTCATTTTATCATCAAGTAACCTGTCTGCCTTCTTGTTAGTTCATATTCCACTGAATATTTCCAGAATGGGGATCCTGTAGTACTTTTGAAGCCTGTGCTGTCTCATATCTCCAATGTAGTATTTAGAGCAAGAAAACACTTGGGGTCCAAAAAAAGCCTGTGGACTGAATTCATTGTATATTTTTGATTAATCTCTTTTGTATTTTCACTGACTGATCTCTCTGTTTCTGCACCTGTTATTTAATTAATATTTCTGCTCTACTATCTTGTACACTACATTTACAGTATTGAGAACCATATTTCAAATATTTGAATTCACACAAAGGATGTGTGAAAAAGAGGTAGCTGCCAAGCAAAGCAATACACTCTTTATTCTCATGGTATTAAACTAGTTTCAAGGAAGGGAAATGCATCTGTGGACTGCTGACAGTGAGCCAACAGCTTCAGTCTGAGGGAGCAGAGGGAAGAGTGATATTTGTAATCCCCTGCTAAATGCAAATAAGTTCTGTCTCTCTTCTGGAGTTTGCTTCCCTGAGTCAGCAGAGTTCATTTACATTTTGGTGACATCTACAAGAATTTTGCCAACACATCTCATTACTGCAAACATTTTGTCAGCTCTGACATTTCCCTGTGCTGGGAGAATCCCCAGAATGGCTGTGTTTGTTCTGAGCAACAGACTTGGAGGCTCACAGGGAGCAGTGCAAGCCTTCCCACCTCCCACCTCTCATCCACTGCAGCACTGCCCCCTGAGTTTTCCACAACCACCTCTTATGGCCACAATGTGAATACAAACTTTTCCAGAACTGTTTTGCCTGAAAGCGGGATTGGGACCTGGAGCAGACACGGGATTGGTCCCCAGGCCTGGTTTCTGGAGCAGGATGCACAAACAACTGTCATGAGGTAGGAGGGCCACGGTGTGGTGACAGGGCTTGCCTAGGGACACCAAGCAGATCCAACACTTCAACAGCAGGAATTCCACTTCTGATTAATCCAGCACTCCTGGGCCAGAAAACTGAATCCATGGGAAACAAAGTCTATCCCTGTGACTGCATTAAAAGGATGCTTTAAATTGCAGCAAAGAGTCGTTTGCCCCCTATAAGTTAGGACAAGTGCCTGTTACAGAGATGGGGAAGGAATCAGTTCTTTGGGCAGGAGCATTACCTAAGCTAGACCCAGGACTTTTTAGTCTTCCTTTCCCCTCTCCCTGCTTTGTGCAGTTCTCTGGCTCTCCCAGGCAAGAGGACTGAGGTGATTGCTTCTTCTCTCCTCAGAGAGGGTGTCATCAGGGTTCCTGTTGTTTACATACACCAATTCCTAGTTCTGTGAATGACTGCTCTGTATGAGAGTCACCAGTGATGCTCAGTCTGATAGACCAGAATATTTTGCTGTCTACCACGACCTATATTTTTCTCCTCCCCTGCTTACGTATTTAAATATAATCTGCATTTATTTGTCATTATTCTCTCAAGCCTAGGAGGTATAAACACTTCTCTTGCAATGTCGTGATAGGAACAAGTTTCTTCTCCACTCAGATGGAACCAACAACATTATTTTAGTTATGACTCAAGGCAATTTGAATTTTGGATTTCAAGGAGCCTTTATGCCCCCAGGCCCTGTTGACTGTTTTCTATTCTCTCTGTATTTTTCCTCTCATTCTCAATTCTACAGTATACAGTATTTTCCACTAACTAATGTTCTGTAAAAACAATATGCCAAAAACTGGATTCTGCTCTTTGTTTATGAAGAGACTGTGGACAAAGAAATTGGACTCAGTTCAGGAAGGGGCTGTAGTACACACTGTAGATGCATTCCTGATTTTACTCCTACAAAATTTTCCAATCCAGGAGGAAGTGAGACATATATTCTAAAGCTGTCATGCTTTTACATTGTAGGATGGTATTTTTCCTCACTGATGTGCCTGTCTTTTTGTTTTGGAAGTTTATATTATAGAAGTGTTAAAATAAAAATTACTGAAATGTTTCAAAATAGCTTCTTCTGAAATTCATAGACTTGTAGGTCAGGTGAAGGAAAAGGCACATCAAGGTAAATCTTTTAAGTTGAAGAGCTCCTTGTCTGTGTTTGGGGGTTTATGGAACAGCCTTTGGCAGCTGCCTTGACAGAAACTTCCCTTTTAAACCTTGGCTTCTCTTCCTGCAAATATATTCACAGAAATATGTTAATATATTTCAAAGTATAACAGAACCACTGATCATTTCTCACCATGAAACTGAGCTGGTCATTATTTATATCCTGTCAGATAATTTACTGTCATTACCTCCACCTTGGAAAGAGCTGTATTTAGCAGAATTGAGCATTTTCTAAGTTCCCATGTCATCAGTAGAATGACTTTCCCATTGCTGGAGGACCTGGCACCGATGTCTGCACTTGATAGTCCCTCCTCATCCTCCTTTTTTAAGGTTGCTCATTTCCATTAGTTATTGTTGGAGTCTCCAGGTGGGAGGCAAAGGGGGCCAGGCTTCACATTTCACATTTACTCTGGGCCACAATTCTGTGCTCAGTTGTTATTTTCTAAAACCTTTATTCTTTTTATCTGCGTGCTTATGAAAAGTTGTCAAGTTAGAGATGCACAACATGGATAAAAGTTCTGCTTTAATTAACAATTACTTGGGGGCTACTGCAATTATGGCTGTTGTTCATTTCTGCTTACAGAAGCTGGGAGTGCACCAGTAGGATTCTCCGTATCAGGCAAGACTAGCACATAGTGACACTCAGCAGTCAGTTCAATGTACATTAAATAAAACTTAATGCCAACAAAGTTAAGAGTTACAATATACTGAATAAACACAACAGTACTGGAAGAAGCAGCGTTCCAAATTGATCCTTAGAAAGGACGAGTAAAAGTTGAAAGAGGGTACTGCTGTCGTTAGTTTTGGTAATCCAGACTAAGGTAATATATGAAATTTGTTACAAGCCCAGCAACAGCATTTTCCTTTGGGTGCATATTGCTGTAGCAGGGGAAGGGTTGATAGTGATTTTGACACCAAGCTGAATTCTCCCATCAAACACTAATAGATTCCATGAATGCTCCAAAGAACTGAAACTTCTCTGAAGGTCAAAGCACCTACTTGTGACTGAGCAAGTGATGAAGAAATAAGACTAACAAGCAACAGTGAATTCAGAGCTACAGAGATTTTTTAAACTATCATTCCAACAAATAATTTGATATCTCAAGAACCTCGAATTAGTCATCAAGATTATAAGAACTGATTTACTAAGCTGTCCCTAAATTGGATGCTGATGGGGTTTTTTTCCCTTTCACCCACCCCTCCCTTTATTCTTTTTGGGATCCTTAATCCTTTTTTTAATAGACAACCTTATATTATAAAGATATTCCTGAACATAAGGAATACCATTTTGTTGCTTCAAAGGTGTTTAATAAAGCAATTTCCAAAGCTGACAAGCACAGTTACTTTCATTTCTAGGTGAAGAAGTGATGTCAAAGGAGGCTGAAATGACTCAGAAGGAAGTTGGCAGACACAGGACAATCTGGGTCTCTTGAGTTTGCATTCTTTCCTGTCAGACTTTGCCTCTGACAAACCTTCCATTTGTGTTAACTTAAAATATTGCTTAAAAAAAGGTTTTCCCCTGAATTCCACTGGTCCATAACAGTATCACACAGATTTAGAGTATTCACCCATTTTGGATCTTCACTTTGGATCTTATTTTGGCAATAAATATTTAATATTTCAGGTTGTTACACTGATGGAATGGGTGTGTAATTAACAGTACCCTGTGTCTATTGGAATCTGCTTTTCTTACAAGAACTGTCCCAAAAAATCCAAGTGTGGATAGTGTTCCTAGTTACTGCTATGATTCTGTTACTCTCCTGGCTGACTCGAGGCAGGATTACCTAGAGGGCACTTTCCAGAGGCAGGATTATATCTGTGACTTTGGATAAAACTGCCTAGAGAGTGATGGGGGTCATTAATCCAAGTGGCCTGTGGTGATTACTAGAGAGGAAATCTGTGGGATACAGCTCTTGGAACAAACAGAACCTCCTGTCAATATGAGTCTTGGGAAAAATCTTTCTGGCAGAGTTAAGTTGTGCAGTGCAGTTTGTGCAGTGTTTAATTATTTTAACAATAAGATGAGAAGTATCAAGTGGCATAAAACATTTCTTTGCTCTGAAAACCACAGTCATATCCCTTGGGACTGGAAGCAATGATTACACATGTTATGACTATCTTTGGCTTCAGTGGGGCAAGTTCCTTGGTTCCCGTGAAAATGTATGATTAAATCTGAAGCAGAATTCTACCCTTTCATGTAACTTTCTCATGGTGTCAGGAAAGTTTCTAGATAGATAAAACAGCCTTAAAAAAACCCAAAATAAATGATTGTCTAGAGGACTGGAAAAAGAGAAAAAGTAGATGAAGGCAAGTACATCTGAAGTGACACAAGTCAACACTCTTTTGTCCAAATGTGTTTTCTGTATTTTCTGAGAAATGTACGGTTAAGCCTTGAGCAAAGATTATACATTTGATTTCCTCTCAGAGCAAGGGAAACAGTGGCTTTTTTCCTCAACTGGAACAAATCCATGCATTGCTTCTCAGGGCAGCTTTCCCTGGGTACAAGCAGTATAATGCTCTTGTTGAGTCTTACCACTGGTTCTACTTCTGATCCAAGAGGATTTAACAGCCAAAAATCACCCTCAGCCAAGAGAGAAGAGCACATGGAAGATAAAAGGGGAGAAGGAGAGAGGAAGAAAGACACAAGGATGTGTTTTTGTCATGTTGTTTTTCGGGTTGACAGATACAAAAATGAATAGGCAAATATATTCATACTTGCAATACACTTTAAATAGATCATGTTCTTGCCCATTAGGCTGAATTTCATGGTAGCTGCACATTAAAAGCAATACTTTTAAATTCAGTGTTTTTGTTCCAAAGTGCAGAAATTAAGCTCTCAAATTAAGCTAAGGAAGTAACTCTTTTGTCTCTGAAAGCAAAGGAGGGTGAAAATTAACTAAATTCCAGGAGCTTAGGAAGCACTATGGAATATATAAGCTTTATTTTTTTTCTCCATTAAGGCACAGAACTATGTTTGTGTGTGTGCACATCATCAGTTGGCAAGCACATCCTGTGAGCTGTGTAGGAATCATTCCTCTGAAGGCAAAAATGTATCTTGTCAGGCTGTTGTTGATTACTGGGATGAGAAAAACAACCTTTGAGGAATATCAGAGCCATGGTGCAACATACTGACTAGGACTACTATTCTTAATTATATTCCCATAATGCCATGGTTGGGAAACCAGATGTGTGGGGTGCTACAAAAAGAAAAAAAGATTCCCTCCTCCCACATCCTCCTTGTTTCATCCTCCAGTTTTTCAGCCCTCCTGCCAGACTGACTTGCGGTAATAGCACAGAGGTTTTCCCTGTCGTAGCAATATGCTAAACATACGATGGGAATCTTTCCTGGGAGACAGCCTCACTGGGAGGTCCCCTCTTACTCTTAAGAGACAGTGTGGATGTCGATTTTCAGGACCCAAGTTTCACCTTTGTTCCCTTCCCCTCCTCTCCTCTCCCCTCGCCTTGCCTTCCCGGACTGGGCCACAAGACATTCCCTGAGCTCTGGGATAGGAAAAACTGGTATTGAAAACAGAGTTGAGAAAGAGCTGCCTGTTTAGATTCTTCCTTTCCTGGTTGTTTATTTCTTTCTTAGGATGTTTTTTCCTTTGCCCCTCTCATTGGGGAGGTGCTGCCTGGCTCATCCAGAGCAGTCTCTTAGGCTAAATGAGTGCTGCACTCACTGCTACAGGGAGCTGCTGCTGCAGATACAATTGGAAGTGATTTTGTAAATGCTGGAACAAAAGGTTCTCATTTTCTTCCCTCCCAACGCCTGAGTAAGTGAATCCAGGATATTGGGTTAGGCATTAACGACACAGTGAGCCGGAGGTATTGGAAAGTCGTTTCCCTTTCCTTCTGCTCCTGTGGCTGACGTACTGCCAGTGTTCAAGGAAGCAGGTCTTGCGAATTCAACTGAGTGACTGATACAGTAGACTGAGGAACTTGCCCATTATTTCTCTGTTTAAAAAAAAAAACAACTTTTTTTTTTTTAACCTGCACGAAGCACAAACTTGCATGCTTTTTATTCTATATTTTGAATTTGTGGTTTAGTTCAAAGGTCTGAATACTCACATCACAGCTGCCAGTTTAAACCCAGGTACCATCAGAGAAGATCTAGTACAGCAAACCCTGCCATGCTTCTGTGATGCATTTTTAAGAACTCCAATCTTGATGGGAATGGTTGAGATTGATGGGATAATTATTTTTGGGCAATAGGAAAGGCATTCCTTCATTTTACTGTGGTGGATATATTTTATTCTTTTCTTTCAATTTCTTTCAAATTAAGAGCTGAGACTGAATGGCTGTTTTATTCCAACTCTGCCAAATGAAGTTTCATGTGATTAGCTTCCTTTGGAATCCCTGTACGGCCCAATTCCAGCAAAAATTTCATGGTCTCAGTAGCCAGATTTGCTTGTGAGTAGAAACAATTAAGCACCTAAGTCATGCCTATAGGTATTTGCTGGGGGTGAATGGTTCTTCTTTCCAGGAGCACCTGTACACGTTCTCATTTTCCAGTTTCCTGCATGTTGATATGTTTCGGAAAGCAAAATTATTGTCCAGATTTTTCAACACAGTTCCAAAAGATAGGTGATTTCTTTGAGGTGTGGATGCTACATGATCACTAGTTGCCAAACACAAACTGTGTTATTGCTGCTGTTCCAGCTTTAGTAAAAGATAGTTGTGTTTCTAGAAAGCCGGAGGTGGGGGAAAGAGCAAAGCAAAATGGCACAATAAAGCATGGTATCAGCATTGGAAGCCTTTTCAGACCCTGATAAATGCTCCAGATAACAAATTTAAGAAAACGACCTCTGCACACTATGTGACTGTATCACCAACTGCTTGGCAATGTAATTAATTGATTCTCTCACAGAATTGCTTTGCTAATTAGATGGCAAGCAGTCTTGTGTGCAGCACTGGGCGGGTTCATTTGCTGGCCTGCTGAGTGCTGTGCAATGTGTCTGTGTGCTCAGTCTCTCCATTAGGACCAGGGATTGTGACCCCAACATCACTTTTGGACACTTCCATCTGTACACAGCACAGTATGTGGGCTTTCTCTGCTCAGACACTTTTAGGCTGGGGAGGTAATTTCAAGCCTATTTGCTCTGGGTCAAGCTTTAAACAAGAACAGATGATTGTGAAGATCTCCTTTATGACAGTTTTTCCCTTTTCCTATTTGTTACTCCCCCCATAATTCTTCAGGATCACACAAATCTTCCTAATAAGCTGCTGGGAAAATCTGAGGAGCTGATTCAAGCTCCTCTTCAGATATAAAGCTCTCTTTCTCAACTGGTAATGAAGAACTTGGACAAGGGTTGTTTTCACAGAGACCTCAGAGGCTGGACACGGCTTTATTCTGCTATATTTTTTTAATGCTGAAATTACTCATTTGTAACACAATAAAAATGGAAAATTTAATGATCTATGCATCAGTTTTACCTCATTATTTTCTATGAGAATTATAAACCTCCAACCCAATGGAAATTAATTTCAAGACTTTTGCTTAGCATCCATTGAAGCATTTCTAGTCAAGCAATACCACATTTTGTGGCAGAAATTTGGACTTTTGTTTGGGTATAAAAGCCCCCTAAAGAAGAGCTGCTTTTCCCTGCTCCTTCCCAGTTAATTCACCATGACTCCAGGCAGTAAAATCAAAGTAAAATTCAATTAAAAAAACAGGCGACAATTCCCATGTCTCTGAAAACATCAGATCAAGTAAACAACAATCCTATGTCATAGATCTATGCATTTTTAATCAGTTTTTGAAGCAGCATGACAAATTGTCCAAGGACACGTAAAATAATAGATAAGTTATATGATTGAGACAAGCTTTGAAGATGTCTATTAATAATGACTGAACAGAAAAACATGAAATAATGGAACTACATTTCCTTCTTGCTACCTGTTTTTTTTTTTATGTGTGTGTTTCATACGAAGTAGATGAAGCTTTTCTTGGCCAAAATAAAAAGACAATTAAATTTCTGAACTGATTTCCCATGAACTGTAAAGTGAATGCAAAAAAAATTGAGATGAGAAAGAAAAAATTAATACGTAAAAGCCTGATATTTTCATTCATGCTTTGAGGCGACAGGCTGTGGTACTTTAAAGGACTGTTGACCTCAATGGGCAGCACAAGCTGCTTGGATCCTGCCAGGAAATTCTGAGATGGATCAGGATGAAATAGTCTGAATTAACTAAGGTACTTTCTAAATTATGGAGTAAATGTTTAGATGTCAGGATTACAAAAGCAGACAGTTAGAAATAAGACCAATAAATTATTCCAGTGTAGTGTCTCTATCCTGCACACAGGTAGAAGGGAAAGTAATAAATAAGGTACATAAAAATTTCTCTATATACACATCCCCTGTACTGTAATGTATAGATTAGTCATAATGGTGGGTGTTTTTATGCAGAAATACTTTTTTTATGTGCTCATTTAGCCACAGTCATGACTTACTGACATGAGTACAACTGTCTGTGGAAATCTGTCTGTCAGCTTTGGAATTCCACCACCTCTGCCTCTGCCCTTCACGCCTGGGCAGCAGTGCTGCTCTGGCCAGGCTGGGACGGAAGGAAAGGCTGTAGCACACAGAGCTGCAGTGATTCTGGGCAGGTTTTCTGCCGCTGCTGATCTTTACAGGCCTTGCTCTCTTTCACCCAGACCCGCTCATGGAGGAGGTGCATCGGCACCGCCGTGTCTGAAACAATTCTGTGCCTGTGCAGTGACAGATGTTGGTGCTTTCAGGTTCCTTTGTGAGGAGTCAGTCTGTGAAGACTGAAGATCATCAGTCCTTTCACTGAAAAATAATGATCTTCCCTCTAGGCAATTCCTGAGTTGTGTGCATGTCTGTAACCACTGCAAATGATCTGTTGGGTTTGTGTTTTGAACTCTTAACTACTGTAACTTGTCTAGACCAAACCTGGCACTATTTGCATCTATTTTGTCAGCTGTCATTTTTGTAGTTTTTTCTTACCAGCACTGAATTGACAGCTTTGCATTTACTAAAAATATGTATTTTTATGTATATTAAGAAGTGTGTTACTACTCACTACTTTATGCACAGCTTTATAGAGGGACAGAACATATAACAGACTTATAGAATCACGGAATCACAGAATGTTTTAGGCTGGAAAGGACATTAAAGCTCATCTTATTCCACAGCCTGCCATGGGCAGGGACACCTTCCACTAGCCCAGGTTGCTCCAAACTCCATCCAGCCTGACAATATGCAAAGTAAATTTATTAAATGTTTTCATGGGATCCTGGCAAAGTGCAAGATCATCGAAACAGATGTGTCCCCATTAAACCTTCCACAGCCACATCCAATATGTTTTCTTAGAGGAAAACACCAAACCCCGCGTTCAGCTGTAATCTCTGATGATTAGATTAGGATTTAAGACTGTAAGAAGCCGAGGTCCCGCCTAAGTTCAGGATTTATGTGTCCTCCTATGCATTTTCACTGTAGCCCTTCTGAATTCTCAATTAAAAACCCTTAAGCATTTGTGCTCCATGGATCTTACCCTTCTAAAATAGAAGAATCCTTCTCTATTTAATGGCCTGTGGTCAATTCTGCAGGGTGCTGGTTTTGTGTGAGGGTTTGAAATGCCCTGTTTATCCTGGGAAGTGGTTCCACGTAGGGGCTCTTGTTAGGGTCTGCTGCCTGCACTGGGCAGATTTTAGAGGGATCTAAACTTCGGATTTTTGCCTCAAAGATGGAGTGCGCTGTACTCGCTCACTCCTGAAGTTCATTTTTGGTTTACTTTCCAGAGAAGTATCTAACAGAGGTGTCAGTCTACTCTCCCTCTTTGACTTTCTGGTCTTTTCACAAAACTGAGACTAAAGTCTGTGTACAATATTGTGTTAAAAATAATCATCAATTCTTTTAGTGTTTCTGGCAAGTAATTAGTGCCAGCAGTGTGTGAGGTATTTAACACCTTCTTCACCTCAGTCTTCAACAGTAAGACAAGTTGTCCTGAGGACAACTGGCTTCTGGAGCCTGTAGACAGGGATAAGAAGCTGAACAGTCCCCCCGTCATCAAGGAAGAAACAGTCAGAGACCTGCTGAGCCACTTGGATCCTCACAAGTCCATGGGACCAGATGGGATCCACCCTAGGGTGATGAGGGAGCTGGCAGAAGAGCTTGCCAAGCTGCTCTCCATCATTTCCCAACAGTCCTGGCTCACTGGGGAGGTCCCAGACGACTGGAAGTTGGCAAATGTCACACCAATCCACAAAAAGGGCCGGAAGGAAGATCCGGGAAACTCCAGGCCTATCAGCCTGACCTCAGTGCCTGGCAAAGTTATGGAGCAGATCATCCTGAGTGCAATCACACAGCACCTCCAGGATGGACAAGGGATCAGACCCAGCCAGCACGGGTTTAGGAAGGGCAGGTCCTGTCTGACCAACCTGATCTCCTTCTACGATCGGGTGACGCGCCTGGTGGATGAGGGGAA
>VXAY01002603.1:129503-185396 GCA_013399855.1 Oxyruncus cristatus
GGGGGGCTCGGGGCCGCACATGCCGGCGGGGCCCGGGCCGATCCCGCCGCGCATCCCGCCGTGCTGCGGCCCCGGGCGCGGGCAGCGGCGCTCGGGGCTGCTGCGGTGGTTCGCCGCCTGGAAAGGGAGCTGGAGGAGGATATCGGCGCTGGAAAGCCGAGTCCAGCCCAGCACTCGGACTGAAAGGGAGGGACTGCCTGCAGCAAACCCGCGGGGATGGACGGGATTAGCTGGCAGTGCAGAGGCAGGGATTCGGTGGGGCTGGATGGGGGTAGGAGAACAATGTAGTCTCGAGTGTAGCTCAGACCTCTTCACAATAGTAAGATCTGCTTGTTACCAGGGATCTTGGAAAGGTTTCTCACTGTGGATGATAAATGCCCTAGTGCTGGAGACAGAGGAAACAGGGCTGCAGCAGGTGCAAAAGCCGAGGAGCTTCCATAATTGGTTGTTTACCTCTAAGAATAGGGTGTCATTAGCTTTCTGAGGTAAAAAGTGCAATGGTGTGACCTGTCAGCAGTTTGGGTTTTTTTAGGATCCCAGTTCCATTGGCAGTTTCTGCCTGCCGTGCACACATTGGACCTGCAGGATCTGGCAGAGGGGTCGCACTGATCCTGCTTGTGAGTGAGGGACATGGAGATGGAGCTTCACGGAGACCGGACTGTGTACCCAGAGTTCTTTGCTTACCTAGTCCGTGTGGTTTTGTAGAGAGCGAGTTCCCTCCCATAGGAACAGCTCTGAGCACTTTAACTTCTCTTGGTTTAATAGTGATGGATTCAGGGCTGTGCTGGACTTTGGGGTGGATGTAAGGATTGTGAGCTCCCTGATCTGTCCGTAAAAAGTTTCCCGCTGTCACTGGTCACCTTTTTTTTTTAATTTTTAATTTCCTTTTTAAGTCCAGGGAAGAGTTAAGAGAGTATAAGGCAATTGAAATCAAGGTTTAGGGAATTTCAGAGGTGTGCTTCCTCATGGCTCAGGGATACCTGTACCTTTGGAAAAAACTGTAGTACCCTAATACCCTTAAAGGCCTTCGGATGCTGCTACAAAAGTTATCTTCTGATTTTCTTCTTCAGCTCCTCAGAACATTCAACTCCTTGAAAGACCTTTTCATTGCAATTCTTTAATAAATAGAAACTGCATGGCTTCCTTTTAGGGCTCTTTGTTTTTTGGTTATGATATGAAGGTGTGAATCTGCATGTGCAGGAGATAAGCTGATTTCCTGTGTGTTGGATTTTGAATATGTGCCCTCTTGGCCTCATTTTGCATCTGAAGAATCATGTGTACTTGTAATGCTACAGTCAAGGAAAATAAGATATAGTCTCCATTTAAATTTCAGTAATTTCTAATGTTTAGCCCTTCTGCAAATTTTGGTGATGACATCTTTCCCCATTGGCAACCTACATTTGCTCATATTATTGGTATTAACTTTAGTCCTGGCATACTTGGGGTTTTATGTTTGACTGAAAACAAACTGTGGGAAATACAGAGGCCTCAGTGCCTGACTTTGGATACAGGGGAACTGATCAGGGTTTGGCAGTTCTGCAGAAATCTCTCTCTCAGCCTGGTTTAGAGGCCTGTCTGTGATAACCTCTTCCTTTTTCTGCTGAGGAGTTGCAACTGCTTCTGAGACAGAGAACATTTTTTCTGGGTCAGAAAACGCAATGTACAACATGATCCATCAGAGCCTGCAGAAACATCATCCCAGTTATCAGTAACCTTTTTTGGACACTCACCAAGTACTCGGTTTGCTCCTCTGGAATAGACCCAAATGTTGCAGGCCTTGCTCACCCACTGATTTCCAAATCTGCATCAAATTCCAAATCTGCATCACCCCATGGACATGGGATAGGTTTTTACCACTTTCTCCTTTTTTCAGCTTTTGGGATTTCCCTTTTTTCTCCTCAATGGCACCTGACTGGAACTTGGATGGAGTGTGGGATTCAGGGCAAACTGTTTTTTGCACATTCAAGGCAGTTCCTACTTGCAGGGTGATACTGTGGGCAGTTTATTTTTTATTTATTATCGTTCTTTGCTTCTTCTTGTGGCATCTGCTTTTCTGTTTTGATAAAATAGATTTGTATTAAAGAAAATTCTCCACAAGAAATGGTTTATACATAGGAGATTGCTAATGGGCTGTATTTGGGAGAACTGGAACAAAGCTGAACACTCTCCAGGATTGTTGCTGCTCATATCTGTTGCTTTTAGTTAAGCTTGTCTTTCTCAAAACATCACAGAGCAAGGGAGATCAAGGTAAAATCTGTCTCTGTGGTTCGTGTCCTGTGTGTCCTGTCTGAATTCTGCCCCTTCTCAAGAAAGTTCTTTCCTAGTCTGTAGGAATGAGGAGAGTGCCCTGTGGAAATAAAGTAAAGTTTGGAATGTTGTTCCTGATGGATGGAACTGGACAGATTTGCAGTTGCCAGTGGGTGTTTCCCAATTTACTGACAAGGGAAAATTAGCGAGGAACCCTTGCTGAAGGCAGATAGTTCTATTCTTGGTTGATTTTACATTTGCCCCAAACTTGGGACTTCATTATAAATCTGCCATCAGTTCTAAAGTGAAACACCTCGGTTCAGCTCCCATCTCCTGTAGCTTCATTTGGATTCTTGGAGCTGAAGGGATGCTGTAGTGTGGTGGCTCTTGGTGACAGCCAATTTTTGCAAGGTAAAATAAATTCTATTGCTATAATGACATCTCTTTGACTGAGAATTTTTATATATTTGTAACACGACTTTGGGGGACACTGTTTTCACTTCTTTTTCTTTATGGAAAAGGTGGCAATGAAAACAAAGTCATTTGGATTATAAAATTAGTAGCAGATAAATGCCTCAGGATGAGCAAAATTGACTAGTAAGTCTTTTTTTTTGTGTGGAAAACCAAGTAGCAGTGAATTTCCTCAGTGCTGGCTGCTGCAGGAGTCCCATCACCAAATGGATTCAGGTTTCTCTGCCGTCTGGTCACTTGGCCAGGGCTCGGCCAGCTCAGCAAGCCCTGCTCAGCAGTGTTGGGAGAGCTGGGCTTTGGCACCACTGGGACAGCTCCTTACACCGGCTTGAGGGAATTCCTTGCTGGGAGTTTCCACTGTGTGATGGACCAGGCTGTGCTTGCTGCTGGAAACAAAAGAGGTCAGGAAAAGAGGGTCTGCAATTTGATAGGAAGCATCTCATGCTTTCACAGCTCCCTCAGTTCTGAAATGTAATAAACCGAACCCTTTGAAAGAAGATTTTTCAAGTTTTCTGAAAAAATTTCCCAGATCCTAAAGATTTTTTGACTTTGAATATGTTGTATAACTGCTAACAAAGGAAATTCTTTTGTGCTGAAAGCTATTTTAATGAAAATAGTGGAATTAAAATGATATAAAATTACTGCCCAACATTTTTCAGCTACCATTTATAGGACAGGTAAATTTATTTCAAAAATATTTTCTGGAGTTTTAAATCAAGTGTTTTACTTCTTTAGGCATAAAATCTGGCAAGACAAAAAATAATTTTAAATTATTGAGATGAAACATATCAGTAACAAATATTTTGCAGCAGCATGAAGGCCCAAACGCAGAAGTCATATTCTTTTGTATGCTTTGTAAAGAAATGACACCTGGAATGAAGGGGCTCTTCATTCTGTTCCCATAGTTTCAATGTCAAAAAAGGATTCTGTAGGAATTTTATGTCCTGCCTAAATTCTCAGAGGATGCTTTTCTGATTTTGAAAGCTGCCAACTGTCTTTTTCTGTACTCTCAGGCTCTGGGGCCAGAATTAGCTTCTTGTTTATCCACCTCTTGCAGATGTTTGAGGAGAATGGAGCATTATGTTGTCATTGCCTGATGAATATATATATATATATATTTTAATCTCTACATATGCCCTAAGAAATTGGGTCCAGGATTGTTATTGAAAATCCAGTTATGTCTCCCCTGTCTGACTGTGGTTTCAATCCTCCTGATGCCAACTGAGTTAATTTTTAAGGAGGTAGAATGGCAAATTTTATCTCAGTGTTCCTTTCCCTCTTGTTCTGTGACTCCTTAATTGAATTTATAGTTAATTTTTCAATTTATTTCTTGTTGAACTTTCAAGGACCTTAAAGCATTTGACAATGAATGTAGAGTCTCTCTATTTCCAAGAATCCTTGTATGAATTTGTTATAAATTCTAATGGGACATTTAGAATCAAAGATGACCAATGGATTACTAACAAATAATAACATCAATGTCCCTGGAGATACATAACTATAAATATACTGATATATATAGAAAGAAATACTGAATTATGTAATAAAAACCATTTAAATTTAGGTAACACCAGCAATAATACTAAATCTGCATGTCAGAATACTACAAAACTGTAGGTTATAGGTACCTTCTTGTTGCCCTTTGTGCTAAAAATCCTGCCTCAGGCTGATCAGATCCATTTGAATCCCATCAGATATGGATACTTTGTCCTTTACTTTCAGGAATATTTTTGAAAGAGGCTTTTGCTGGGCAGGCCTTGGGGAGGGAAGGGAGCCCTGTAGTGCTGTTAGTGCAAGCAAGGAGGTGAATACAGGCAGGCTTTTGTTAACCGAAACCAAACGTGCAAATGAGGAAAGGCCAGCATGGCACCAACCCAAAAAATATATCTGTGACCCGAAATTGATTTTATCTTTCTGAAACCATTGTGTACTAGCAAGAAATACTCCGATTATCTTGGAAAAGTACAAACCCTGTAGTTCATTGGGTTTTGTGTTTTACTGATGAATACACAAGCCAGAGTCTCTCCACTTCATACTGTCTTATTTATGAAGTGTTTGTGCATCTGTAGAATTTGTAGAAGATGACAAAACATTTATAAACATGCAGAGGGGCAAAGCTCCTCACTGGAAATTTGAGCATTTCTCACAGCAGTAAGAAGAGACGCGGACTGGAGATCAAAATGTTTGGTGATGAACCTTCAAGCTCATGAAACTCATGTGCAACCCCAGCTGATTTCACTGCAACTGTGCTGGCAAAAGGGAGGGTAAAATAAGGCCCTGGAAATGACGCTCAGTTTTATGTAACTGGGAGGCTCCTGCCTGAGAGAAATTGCCATGAGATGCAGAAACTCGTGACAGAAAACTTGCGCAGGGTATGATCCAAATGCACGCAAATTTTATGTGGAAAAAATATATCAACACCCTCCAGGTTGTGTTTCTCCTGGTGTCTGGTCAGACTGGCACCAATTCTGAAGTGAGATGTTTTTTATAAAATATTAATGGGTAAAGTAAGGGTGTAATGTATTGTCTTTTCTGATAGTTTTGCCCTGTGGAAATGAGTATGCAGTAGGACAAGCAAACTGGTTATTAATTTAAAACCACAAGAGCAGGAAAGTTCAGTTGCTGAGAGAGAAGCACCGTGACAAACGAGGGCAAACCAGGACACTGAGGTGGCTCTTGCCGTTCATTGGCAGAGAAATGGAAGGTGGGTTTGGAGACAAAACCAACAGAGCAAAACAAAGAAAAAGGAATGGACCCTGAGAGTTTTGCAATACAAAAGATTGTACAGGGGTTTAGGGTAAAACTTTGTCTCTGACAGCCTGGGTGTGTGGTGTTTAATGCAGTTGGAAGAGCAAATAGTGTGGCACAAACT
Source organism: Oxyruncus cristatus (assembly GCA_013399855.1). Classification (NCBI taxonomy): domain Eukaryota; kingdom Metazoa; phylum Chordata; class Aves; order Passeriformes; family Cotingidae; genus Oxyruncus; species Oxyruncus cristatus. Next base: position 135,094 of record VXAY01002603.1, read on the forward strand.
GGTAAAAAGATGCCAAAAAACCCTCAGATTAGTTGCTGCAGCACTGGTACTGCAACAATTTTTAGTCAGCCTTGGTACCTCCATTGGACAAAGCAAGATAGTCTCAAAATTGTTGATAAAATGATAAAGGAACAGTTCTGAACTGAGCACAGGTCTGAGTGAGGACAACCAGTACAACTGTTGCTGTCCGTGGAGGGAAATTGTGATGGAATATCTGAAGAAAAAACAATTGAAGGGGAAGGGAGCCCCAGGCTGCCTGAGGTAGTGACTTGTAATTCTGAAGGCCAAATTTTGTTCCTCAGTACTTAAAATGACAATTGACTTTCACCAAAAGCCCAACAGAAAAAACTGAGTGATCTGCATGCCTGCACTAAAAAAAAAAAAAAGTGTCCCAAAATGAACAGCTGTTAAATACTGTAAATGCAGTATCCAATTTACCCGAATAGGCTTAAGAATTGAGCCTTGTTGTTATGGACAAGTTAATGGCCTTGTTAATTTCTGGACTTTTTAGCTACATAAATACCTTTTCTTTTTTCCGTATGACTCAGCAGTTAGTTTTTCAGTTCTGCTACACAAAAATGTAAGCAAGTGCCTTAGGGGAAATTAAAAAGCTATTGTCCCATATGACTGTATTTTTCGTTTTGGATCACCCAGCATCAGAAACAGGGATGTGATCCAGTGTTGATGTGATCAGGAGCACAATGCCCCAGAAATATGGCATTTACTGCTGCATTTCTGTGCTGCAGCATGAATTTGATTCCAATGCCTTACTTGGATCTCTTCCCAATAGATGAAGCTTGACTGTAAGGAAAAGTAATGACCTTGATTTTGTGATCTTCACTACCACTGGCAGTGTTTTGGCTATTGTACATCTACAACTCCTTTGATCTTGGCAGTGCAAGGGTGGTTGTCTGGCTAGAGTAAAAACACTCCAGCACTGAAGGAGCGAGGAATGTGTTCAGGAATCCTCTCCCTTCTGCTTTCTGCTTGTGTGCCCTCCCTTAGTGTTTCCTGACTCTGTGTCCTGGAAGTGGCTGAGATGCACAACTGGGACAGCTTGGAAGTGATGCCTGCAGTCAACACCTCCTGTCTTTTCCACAGGTCGAAGGATAAACCACCTGGTTTTAAGGATAAGCCACCTGGGTTTAAGGATATGAGCATGCAGAAGAATAAAATCACAGTATGAAGAGCTGATTTCCAAACTAATCTTAAACTACCTCCCAGTAGTTTAAGTGGTGTAAGTAGTTTTCTTCCTCTGTCAGAAAACCATTCAGGAGCCCATTTTTTTATTTTGAAAGCTCAAGCCATCATTGCAGAGGAAAAAGACTCAGCCTGTGCTGCCTTCTGCTTCTGGATACTGTGAGGAACACTGGAAATTAGTCTGAGAGCATTTTTTTTAAAAGAAGACACAATTATTCAGGCTCTGCAATATATCAGGAAAGTTAATCTTGCTTATTCTGGGGCATTTGTTGATACCGCCTAAGTAAATGAGGGGGTTTAGAGTGACACATGAAAAACTACTGTATTTCCCCAAATAAAGTTTTGAAAATTAAAGGAGTGTGTTCATCTGCATATTGACTGGTGGTTATTCCTTGTATCCATGCTGACTGTAGATAGCACAGAACTCCAGGTACAGTTTCTGTTTGAAGCTGGGCTTGTACCAGCTGGGGCGTCTTTTAGGGAATATCTCCAGCAGTAACACCAGTGGTGTACTGGTGCTGGATTGTAGCTTTGACTGCTAATGTGTGTGAACAGAGATCAGGGTCAGCTAGTGTACAAGGGAAGGTAAGTCCTTTTGGGTTCTGAAGAAATTATTTATGCAGATGGTAGTGTTTGGTATTTTATATGTAATGAAGTCATTGCATGTCAATCTTTGAAATGGCCAAAATGGAGATAATACATTTTTATTTTAGTACTAAGTGAGAGTCAAGACCAAATCTCACAATTGAAAATATTTATTCATATATATAAGTGATGGTTCGTTATGATCTCTTTTACCAGATTTTGACGTATATAGCTATGGAGCAATTTTAACACATTGTAACACCAGGAAGATTGGGTTTAAACTCCCAAGGTTTAAGAAGGAAAACAAACATGTAGACTTGTAAGTTCCATGTTCATTTGCTTTCCTGGCAATGAAAATGCCTTTCTTTTCTTGTAAATGTAACAAACATTAATAACGGAGAGTGAATAGAGAGAGTAGTCCAAAGTTTTCCAACCGGTTTCCAGTGACCACATTTTAAAATGGAAGGACATGTCTCCACTCTGCTCTGAAATGTCACATTGAATTGGCACAGATATTCCCACGAGTACTGTCTGTAAATAGCTAGGATCACCTTCTAACTACTGCATTTTTTTGATTTACTGTTATTTTGGCTCTGTGAAAGCCAATGCCAGCTGACACACACGTGCATCTGGCTCGGAAAATACTGATACAAAAATCAATGTTGGAGCTTGATATTCAAGTCAGAATGAAAAAAATGTCTGTGGACATACAGGAAGACTGTCCCTGAGGAAGAGGAAAGGTTTGAAGAGAGCTGGTGCACGCTACAAAAAATAGGAAGCCGTAGTTTATATTTCACATGTTGAGCTGCTATTGCTTGCAGAGCCGCTGACAGCAGGTTGACTTTGGCTGCTGCTCCTGGTTTGCCCTGTGCTGAAGGAGTGTGGACTGAAACACAGCACTGCCCAGAGTCCTGTGGAAACCTCCAGTGTGGTGTTGGAGGAGCACCAAGGCCCTCATCTCCCTGATTCCTGCTTGTTCTTTGGGGTGGAGTTGAGTCCTCATGCAGCAGGGAGAGTGCAGCTCCCTCAGGGACTTTTGTCTGTGCAGGTGATTGTTCCTCTACCTGAAATCCTCCAGAGAGGGAAGTACACTGGCTGGGAAGCTACCGGAGTGTATTATCAAAGCAATAAATTTAATGTATGCAGTGATCACTTATTCAGCAAAAAACACCAGGGCTATGAATTATTTAACTCACTGCCTGTGATGGTGTTTAGTCTGGAGCTAAATGCAGCCTCAGTTGGGATTACCGGTGTGTGTCACTGGGGGATTCCCGGGGATGGGTTTGGAGCCACGCTGAGGACATTGTTATTGCACTGATTTTCTATTACTTTCAAAACAATTTTTTATCTGACCATGTGAACTGAAACCAAAATGACAATATGTCCCACCCACTTAGGGTTTTCTGTACATGCTCTTTCTATCTTTTCTCTGTAGTTGCCCCTTGTGAGGGACTCGGTGCAGATCTTGCCCTTGGCGGAGACCAATTTGCAGCTGCATTTAAATGAGTGCAGACAAGCTGTGGGGCAGGAGCTCCGAGGTGAGGAACAGTAAAGAGCACTCCCTTATTGTGGAAAGGGACTAGTGCTGCTGTGAAGAGACTTATTTACAGACAACATCGATCCTGAGGTGGCTTGTAGGCAGACTCTACATGGACTTGGATTTGGGAGCCACATGGTGCTTCCCTAGGAGGGCCTGGATGAAGTGGGCACGAGAGACGGGGAAAACCCAGGAACTGAGAGAGTCACTGCCATTATTTGTGTGGGTTGCACGTGACTTTAGAAGCTTACAAAAGGTGCAGTAAAAGCATACCTTTCTGATGCAAAGAAAGCCAGGCTTAGTTAATTCACTCAGAAATTCTTATTGAATGATCAGTTTACAAAAATTATCTTCCTGCCATTGAGTGGAATTAATTGCTAATGAAAAGAGGTGTATCAAGGTAAAAGACAACGGAATATATGAATAATGTACCTTACTGTATTTTGCTAAATTAAGAAAAATTTTAGTGATCTGATCTTACTTATTCCTTAGATATGTATAACTCCACAATCATTACCTATGTTTTAGAAGACTTTATTAAAAAATACGCAATTAGTTGATCAAATAATCTACCATTTTTTCACAAACCACTAGAATTTTATGTGAACAACAGGATTACTTATAAGAAAAATCAGAATCCCAGGGAAACTGCAGCTACAGAGGGGATTAAGTAAAATACCTTAATATTGAAACATGGCATTAGAGGCTGAGGAAAAATGCAGACAATTGATAATAATGTCTTTATACAAATTGGCTTAGATCATGTCCTGCCATTGAAGATGAGTCAATCTGAACCTTAGAGATGATTCAGTGAACAGATCTGCTCTTTGAGGTCAGATCTGTGCTTTTCTTCCACAGCAGGTACTGCTGTCACTGCTACTGGGAGATTTCATGGCGACAAAGAGGGCTGGATTTTTTGGGTGGGTAGGTTTGGGCTCTTTTCTGGAAAAGGTGGGGGTGTAAGGAACATGGTGGATGACTGGGTGGAGGGAACAACTGGTTTGGGAAGGTGGGACAAAGGGAAAACTTGGAGCTGACCAAGTTAAAACTATGCTCGCCTAAGAAGAAATGCCTCTCATTCTTTTTTTTTGGCTTCCCACTATCTGCTCTCAGGGCTGGGAAAACCATTTCTCTGGATAGCCCCCACTCAAACTCTCTTATTCCTTCCAATTCTGTGGTAAAAGTATTTTCAGGGTCCTATAGCCCAGCTTTCACAACTTTATTTGGTGCTTGCAATATAGCATCCTGCGATTTAATATTTGATTTAACTTTCGTCCAAAGAATCCAATGTGGAACTGTGCTCTCATAGTGGTGGAACCTTGTCGAGATCAGAGGTGTGTAGAGTTATTCATAATATTGATATTGATACTGATATTTATATTTATTTATATTTACATTTATATTTATACTATATAAATATAGATATATTCCAGATGCCTATGGACCATGTAAACTCTTTGCAGCCTGTCCTGCTTGTGGAGGAATGGGCAGCTGAATATGTGACTATTGTGAAATCACGTGGTTTTTTTTTACTAAGAGCCTTATTTCTGAGTGATTAAGTGGCTGTGCAGTGCTCAGAGGAGGGCAGGAGAATCACAGCAGACTGACAGTCAGAGACTGATTCCTCCTTCATCTTCTCTGCTAGAGAACGGATGTAATCAACAACTTTGTCTCCATTTGCAGTGTTGGAAAGTCTCTCAGGGTTAAGAGAATCCAGCAGCCACTGAATGTGCATTAGCACATGTGGGTGGGCAGAAGCTTGGATCTGAATTCAGAACAGCTCATCTGACAAGGGACCTAGAGAAGATTTCTAGTTCACTGCACTGAGGAGAAGAAAGGGACTCAGTAACCTTCCATTCCTGCACACTCTGGGTGCTTAACAATGACTCGGGCAGGCATCTTCTTTATCGTGTCCTGTCTTTGTTCAGAGAGCAAGGAAGCCTCAAGAAGACTTTAGTTTCTTAAGGCAGCACTTCAACAATGCTCTCTCACTCAGGGTGGGAATGCAGAGATACTTTCCTGGGGCTTTGAAGTCGCTCAGCGTTTTGTGCTGCCTCTGAGAACCGGTGGATGCCAAGTTCAGAATTTGGAACTTTCAGTTTAGCTACCCAGGAGTTCAGTCTTTCCCATCTCCTTTGGGATTAATATAGTTGTATCAGAGTCCCAACAATAGGTAAGGAAGATATAATGTTCATTCAAGGGGTTTGCTAGCCATAAGTACAGGGACTTAAAATATATATAGTAATTCTGGACTAAAATTTACTCATTACTTGGCTTCATATGGCTGAGGATGAATGTTTTAGAGAAAAGAATTTTCAGAACTAATCACTGAAAAGAGAAAAATAGATACTGCTAAGACCCAGAGAAGTGGGAAATGGCAAGGTCTTGCAGAATAGTCTTAAAACAAGTAAAGAGATAGTATGAACAAAGAGACCTTGAGTGAGGTACTAAAAACAGCATTTGGCTTGTGCAAGTTTTACTCGTTAGTTAAGTCAACTAAAGTCCTGTGGTTTAGATGGACTTTTTTTAGATGGACTTCGTCTCCAGGATGGAGGACGATCGCCTCCCCAAGATTGTGCTCTACGGCGAACTCGCCACTGGCTGCTGCAAGAGAGGAGCCCCGAAGAGGAGATACAAGGACTGCCTGAAACAACATCTCAGCCTCGGCCATATCGACCACCATCACTGGTCTACTCTGGCCTCCACTCGGGAGGCCTGGAGACACACCATCTGTAATGGTGCTGCCTCTTTTGAGATCACCTGCAGAGTCATTTCTGAGGAGAAAAGACAACGCAGACAGAACCGAGTCTTGCCAGTACCACCCAAGGAGACTTTCTGCTGTGCCCTTTGCAACCGGACTTGTCTATCTCGCTTTGGCCTTTTCAGCCACCAACGTGCTTGTAGCAAGTGTGGGGAGAGTCCTTCCCTAATCTTCGTTTGCAAAACCTGGCCATGATGAGATGGGCTTTGACCAGTAATGTGGAACCCACAGCTCTGTGGCTGCTCACCCCAAAGTAAAGACACCTGCCCCTGAAATAGGCAAAATGGATCTAGAATATGCTGCACCTTTAAGTCAAGGTGACGGAAAGGTGAGCCAAGGGCAGCTTTGCTGACAGTGATGTAGATTCAGTTCGATAGTCTTGTCCAAATAGAATTGTATACATGTGGGTTTGTACTGGGCCTCTGGTGTGCTGGCTTTGTGAGAACCACCCAGCTCCCTTTCTGTGAAAAACTGTGAATAAATCCAACACCTCCACTCTGTGTGGATCAGATGAGAGAACCCAATTTTGGGACAGCTGTATGAATGCTGGTGTGTGAAGGTGTGACCTCTCCTAGCAAAATAAGAAAGTTTTGAGGCACTGCATATTTAATACTGGGGGCTGTAGGCTGGGCTGTGAGAGGAGCATCCTGTGAGCAGTGCCTTTGTTACTGTGTTTTGGGACATGTCACAGTGATTTTCCACTTCAGTTACGAGTAGAAGGAGGTCCTGCTCATGGTGATGAATTTCAGGCACCTCTGAGAAGCATCAAAATCAAATGCACCACATAAACATATACAGTGTAGAACCTTGCTTGTGCACATGTATTTTCTATTCTCTGCCAACTGGAGTCCAGTTTAGCCCCATTTGAAGTATGTCAGCTCTTAAGTTTTGATTCTACATGAAATTCTACATTCTACATTTTATGTTTAAATTCTAGATGAAAATGCTTCCAAGGCTGATCCCTTGGATGTTATTCCAGGCAGCTTTTGCCATGGGAATGAAAGCTTTCCCAAGTCTTCACCTGTTCTTTGGGGAATTCAGAGCTGTCTTGGGATGACCTTTCCATGGTCAAAAAAAAAATTAACTAGACGTGAATGTGTTTCATAAGTCCTTTCCTGTGCTGTAAAGGATTGGAACAACAGGCCTCTGAACATTGTGGCTGAAAACATCAGAGGTGGGTAGAAATTAAAAAAATGTAGTCTTACTTATGCAAGAAAACCAGCTGCGTGTTGGTTCATTGTTGTGGTCTGAAAAAGGGTAATTTGGGCAGCTGCATTAAAGGTCTGACGTAAGTACTACACATGGCTAAGATAAACATTTGCCTAGAGGCAGAGCTGAAGTAATGAGAAGGCACTGAAACTTGAGTCCCTTGACACAGTGTCTTATTCCATCCCATATGGAGCCATATGAGGTGTTTTGTTCATATGTTTAGCATCTCATAAAAATAAAACTTACTTTATTTCTCACCAGTGTTTTCTGCATGCAATCAATATTCTTTGTGGCTATGCCACAGATTTTAAAATTACATGGTAATTTTAACTTCCAGATGTGATGTGACTACTTTCTTTTAACACTCCCTCCTGTTAACTCTGTTACCCATCACTCTTTCTCACAGTGACCTGTGAAGTGCAGGTTATGCTACAGGTTTTCTGTTCACTGCAATGGGAATAACACTGTATATGTCATGCAGAGTTGTAAATAGGTGTAGGGGAGCGTGTCTTAATTATGTCTCCTTAGATATTTTGCAAAAATATCTTGTGCCTGGAAGTTGCTGTAAAATCATGAATAGTAGTAAACTTTCATCTTTAAAATGCATAAAGGTAAGAAAAGATTCCTAATTCAGGATGGTTTTGTGCATGTTAACTAACCCTTGTGGTGCCAGGGGAGGGGGGGGTGTGTATGGTTGCTGTGGCACATGGAGGGGAAGGCAGCGGCCAGAGCACATCTCAGAAGGGAGTCTCACTTCGAACACTTGGTGTGTAAAGGCAAATATCTGGGCTGCATGGTGCACCTGAGATGAAAAGGGAATTCTGGGTATATGAGCCCTGAGTTCTGCTCTTGAAAACAGGCTTTATTAGAGCATGAGAAATTTTCTCCTGAAATATTTCTACATCAAAGACAGTCAGCTTTGGATAGGTCTGTTTGGTCACCATTTAATCTTCTGCCAGATATCCTTCTCCTGAAAAGCGCTGTGGTGCTTCTACTTCCATCAGAAGTAACACATGTGACAGCAGATGGATCGCACAGCTCTACCCACAGACTGCCTTGTCTGCTGGCCATGGAATCCAGATGTTGTGATGAAATCCAAGAAAACCAGTTCTAATTAGGGTTAATGCTTAATTGCCTATTTATAGGAAGGAAGTAATCGTGGAGATTGTTCACCAGGATTTAAGAGAACCTCTTAAATTTTCCAGCTAACCCAAAGCTCTTTTATTAAAGGAAGCAGAGGAGCCTGGCTGTGTTCTTTTATGGCTCTTCACTAAGGGTTTAATGCTTTGTACCTACACCAAGGGATGGCCCTGCCTGGCTTGAGGAGCAGGTTTGCCAGGTCTAGGCATGTACTGAGAGACAGATTTGAGTCTGCTCAAGATGTGATTGCTCAGTCAGGTGGAAAGTGGTCACTGCCAAATCAGCAGAACGAGATAATGATTTTTGCCAGCGTGCTGCCTGACACTTCTGACTGCCCAGTGTCCAGCCCTCTGCCAGCTTTCCAGGAGTATTGCTTCGTGCCAGTTCTTTTACACGCCTGACTTTCTCAGTGGATCCCTGCTGACCTTGCCTTCTGCTCCTGCTGGCAGGTGCTGGTTGAGTAATGGAGGCAGCAGGACGGGGCATGGCCATCATGTGTTTCTGAGCCTTGTCTGGGCTGCACTGGTCACAATGGTGTGATTTTGCTGCTCTGCATCCTCACCTGGCTGCAATTGCAGAGCTCATATCATTCTCAAGCTGAGTACTGTGCTTGTCCCATGGCAACATACTCCTGGTGTGGGAACTCATCAGACACCAAAGCTGGAGTAGTCAGCAATGACATTTGGGTGTTGCAGTGTCCATGTGGATAACTCTTACCCAAGTGGATGATACAGAGGAGACCTTCTTAGTCTCCCCAGCTGTATTACATACTCATATCATCCATCTTATCCATCCTCCCTCCTGTTCAGACAGTAATTCCCCAACCAGGAAGGCCCCTCCTCATCTCTACACCAAGGCAAGGCAAATCCCAGAGGCAGCTGCACAGACGTGTGGGAAATTCCCCCGGCTGCCCTTGGAGCAGGCTGAGGCTCCAGGGATGATCTGCAAGGGGTGCAGGACCTTCTGGCCTGGGTGGAGCCTGAAAGTTGTCACTTCTGCTTGGCAGTCTGCCAAGACTGTGGTTTTGTGAGGAAATCCTTGCTATTGCAGCTGCAGGCACTGGTGAACTGCCCCTGGTTCTCTAGAGGAGGGGGAGGCCTGGCAGTGTGGGGCCTCGGTCAATGGGGTGTGTCCCCAAGCCCTGGTACCCCTGGACATGGTGTCTGTGGGAGGACAGAGGAACAGAAGGGAGCAGGATGGGACCTTGTGCCTCAGGGGAGCAGATCCGAGAGCTGAGCAGGCTGAGGTGGCTCAGCTGCAGCTGAGGAACAGGGAAGCTCTTTCCCTCTGGCCAGGCTCTGCTTGCAGAAAATCTGCTGTTGTGTATGGCATAACTTTTTGGATCAGAGGGAGAAAGAACTTGTTTTCCCCCCTCTCCTGTTTTTGACCTGCACGTTCACCTGCTGCTATGTTTCCTCATTCTAGCAGGATTTGCTGTCCAGGGCTGTTATGGGGCAGATTGTGTGCACAGTCCCTTACTCTGCCATAAACCTTTATCATAACCTTAGCCCCATGAAATATTTTAAATGGATCTGAAGCTGGCCTAGGTGTTTGCCTGAACTTTTTGTGGCTGACAAGCTGGAGCTCATCCCTGTGAGCTGCAGATGGATCTATGTCCCAAAGGTAGAGCCCGTTTTTCCCACCGTGCTGGACATGGAGCTTGGCAGAGCTGGTGGACCAGCAGAGTTGCAGTAACCTGTCTAGAGGAGCCGGATTAAATTATGATTCTTTGACTTTCGTGTAGGTATTAAACTGTGATTTTGTGACAAGTGACTTCTGTGAAAACTTTCAACACTTCAGGTGGTCACTGAAAGGTTCCTTGGACTGGTTTGTTTCTGTGGCTGCTTGGGAAAGTTTAGCTGCATGGTTATAATAAAGAAAGAATTAACAAATACTAATGGTTAATGAGTGTGTTCGTACACAAATATTCTCATTCAAGGCAAGGCAAAACACGACCATTCTACAAGAGTCACTGAAACTAAAAATTATTTGGTGTTGCTTGAGAAAATCCTTTTTAGTAGTTGTAGTTTGGTTTGGAAGGACAATATTCTAAAAAAGTAGGGTTGGGCATCATCAACAGAAGCAAATTGCAGTTGTCATATGACAAAGGAGCAGGACTTGATGTTTGACTACTTCTGGCAGAAGGCAAACACAGCCCAGCAAGGCTGATCTGGACCGAAGTTTGAGTAAAGAAGACATCTGGCACTTGCGTCTTTCCCCCAGAGCTCTGTCCCTGCCCTTTCCGCCCTTCAGAACTGCTGCCCCAACGAGGGCGCTGCTTTTCCTTTACAAACCCGGGCTTTGCCCCTCCCCGGCTCCTGCACAGAAAGGTCCGAGAACTTCAGAGAATTCAGCGTCAAAGTGTGACACGGGTGGAACGGCCCTCGGGGTGTTTTTGGTGTCACTGCACGGGGCCCGGGGGGCTGTGAGAGGCCACACAGCGGAGCGGACGCAGCGGGAATCCCGTCGGGCATCCAAAGGAGAATCCCGCGGGAACGCGAGGGGGATCCAGCGCGGATCCCTCGGGGCTCCGGGGGCAGCGCTGCCAGCGGGCGCCACCGCGCGGCCACCGGCGGCCATTGCACCCCCCGGGCCCCGCGGGAACGGGCCCGCCGCGGGATACGGGATACGGGATACAGGGAATTGTGCCGGTACTGAGAGCAGGGACACGGGATACAGGGAATTGTGCCGGTACTGAGGGCAGGGACACGGGATACAGGGAATTGTGCCGGTACTGAGGGCAGGGACACGGGATACAGGGAATTGTGCCGGTACTGAGGGCAGGGTACGGGATACAGGGAATTGTGCCGGTACTGAGGGCAGGGACACGGGATACAGGGAATTGTGCCGATACTGAGAGCAGGGACACGGGATAAGGGGAATTGTGTCTGTGCGGAGAGCAGGGACACGAGAGGAAGGGAAGCGTCCCGGGACGGGCAGCAGGGACGGGGAAGAAAGAAAAGTGTCCCAGCAGCAGGAACGCCTGACAGAGGGCAGTGTCCCGTGCTGTCAGTAGGGATGTGGGATGGAGGGCAGTGTCCTGTGCTGTCAGTAGGGATGCGGGATGGAGGGCAGTGTCCCGTGCTGTCAGTAGGGATGTGGGATGGAGGGAGGTGTCCTGTGCTGTCAGTAGGGATGCGGGATGGAGGGCAGTGTCCCATGCTGGCTGCAGGGATGTGGGATGGAGGGCAGTGTCCCGTGCAGACTGCAGGGATGTGGGATGGAGGGCAGCGTCCCATGCTGGCTGTAGGGATGTGCATAAAGCCCCCTGTGCTCTCCTGCCGTGTCACCAGCCTGCATTTCACACTCTGGCCGGGGGACCAGCCGAGTACAGTTATGGGTTTTGGCATTTTTAGGTTATTCAGGTCTGCTCGTTAATGGGGAGAGGGAAGCATGGGCCGTTGTTAAAACATTTTTAAATGACAGGTCTGGAACTCGGTTTCCAGCTCTCTGTCCTGCCCCAGTTAAAGCAGTTTGTGGGGTGCACAGTGTTCCAAGGAACATCTGCAGTGGGGGAGGTTTGAGGGGTCCGAGCAGCAGGGGTTACATGGGGCTCCCTTTGACCTTCCCAGTTGGGAACACACTGGTTTGTAGGGACATTGCAGGCCAGGCCTCGAACTCTCGAGTCTGCCAGAAGAGCTTTGGGACTGTTTGCAGCCCAGGTCTTGCTGATTTCCTGAAAAATCTTTCTTGGCTTATATTTTTTATGTGTGTTTGCGTGGGGAGCTCTACCTTGGCTTGTTCTGGTTGTTCTGGTAACCTCACCCAGAGCACTGGCTTTCAAGTGGAGGCTCCTTTGTAATGAGGAATTAAGGAATTGCAGATATTTCTGATTGATTGTGGCATTGATGAAGGGGTTAACTGGCATGAATGAAGAGAGCTTTGTGGGAAAGCGGGTGGGACAGCAGGTGGGACAGCTCCTCACTGAGGATAAGTGGAAGGAAATGCTGTTTTTCCCTTTTCCTTCAGGGCAGGCAGAAACAAAGTCAGGAAGCTGAGAGAGGTCAGCAAAAAGCTGTGGGTGTTTATTGCTCATAAAAGAGTGGTTTCTTGTTATTATTTTCTTTTTCTTTCTCTGATACAGACTAAAAGGATGTCTTTGTGTTTTGCTTTCTGTCATGCTTTTTCTATGGTCTAGATTCAGGCTAAATCATCAACTGTGATCTGATCAGACTCTTATTAATTTCCTGGTAAGGCTTGATGACTTGTGGTGTAACAAGATTGTGATAACTTCTTCAGTGGGGAAAATATCACCTTAGTGATATCTTTCATTCCAGGAAGTATGTGAAGGTAAACCCACCAGAGTTTAATTTCTTACTCTCTCAAACTTGAAACATTTATTTAAAAAATTAAGTAGGAAGGGAGACTAGGTCAAAAAAGATATTGATTTCTTCTTTTGTGCTAACCCCACCTGAAATATAATGAAAATAAGTGTAACTATTATTTCTAGTCAAATAGGATTGTGAATCAGCATGTTTACTACCACCAGAGCATTTCCCCTGCATGTGACATAAGTCTGGCAGTGCAAACATTTACAATAAATGTATGTAGGTGGATCTGTACTCTGAATTGTAAGCTGCAGAAACCAGCAAGGCTTTACATGGCTTTCCCCTCAGTCAGTCCTGGCTGGGGCACAATTCCTGTGCTTGGCAGGTCCCTCCTGGTGCTATTCTGGGCTCTTGTTGCTGAAAGGAGAAAAGGGAAGAACCCACATATTGAAGAACTCAGAAAAGATGCTTTGATTTCTCCTTTATAACTGATCCTTCTGTTTTCATTGGATTGGCTGTTGAATTCCTATGTACAGCGTGTCAGTCGTACTGACTGTAATCAGAAAATGTGTGATAGAATGTGTTCTTTCTTTCTCAGAACAATGGAAATTTGCTTTGGTCAGAGGACCTTTGCTCCCCTGACCTACCTGGACACGTGGCAGTGGGCCAGGGGTTCAAATTCAAACAGCTTCTCGTGGCTGCTTTGATACATGTCCAAGATTCTCATCACAAGTCATTATTTCATTAAAAATTCTAATGGGGTGGGAGTAAAAAACCTTTATTAAATGGGATGAACTTCGGCATCTGAATGTAATAAAATAATAATTTATGATATATTTTTAAGGATACAAGATTAAAATGCATATTCATGAAAAGATTAATGAAAACTTTTATGGGACTCTCTGCTACAAGTTGCAAGTAGCTGTTTAATCAAATTCTTTCTACGGAAAAATGCATTTCATTATAACATAATTAGCACATCTATTGTGTTTTTAATATAACTTGTGCTAAAGTGTGTTGGATGTGGAGTTTGCTCATGGCAATTAGCAGTGAAGGATTTTAACTTTTTTGGTTTATTCCAGGCTTTGTAAATTATAAGTGCTGTATCTGGGGAAAATTGATGTGATTTTTTTTTAAAGTGCTGGAATAATCCTGGGAATCGTCGGCGTAGTCATCAGTTGCAGTAAGAAGGAATGGTAAGAAATTGTGCTATGCAGAGCTGCAGATTTAGGGGTCATTTATTTCCTCTCAATGATGTGTGACAATCCTGGGCTGTGTGTTTTTATGGTCGAGATCAGTGTGGCACAAAGCCTGATATTGTCCTCTGTGTGAAACTTATTAATGCGCAGGAAACACAAACTTGAGATTCACTTTTATGTAGTAAAAAAAAAAGTACAGTAGGGGAATATAAAAATGAACTTTACAACTTTACACAACACTGCATATGGTGTTCCTAAAAACAACTTCCAAAAAACCGATTGCAGGTAATACTTAAAAACAAGGATTACAGGTAATACTATCTGGGTGATGCCTATGAAAGTACTTTAGTTACTGCACTACATAATTTAACAACTAACTTTACCTGTTGATACTCAATACCTTAATTACCTACTAAAAAATTAAACTGTATTAGTATTTAGCATTCTTTATAATGCACCAACATGTGGAACCCCAATAGTTTATACTGTTGGCTGGATTAAGCAAGAGAGAATGAACACATGAAAAATAAAACCAAGGCTGTCACCCCAAAATGTGCTTCTTTTTTTAGTGAAGAGTGGGATCTAAAACTTATTTGACTGATGGACAAAATTCTGCTCAGTTTTCTTTTAGTTCGTGTTTGAAAATTTGGGTGATTGCATCATTGACGTGACTGTACATTAGTGTCCAGGCAAGTATTGTTTTGGATAACTTTTTCCAGTAGTTATCCAGTTTAGGAGTAATGTGAGACCATATTATAGTGCATTCCTATTTCCTGCCAAGAAAGAATTGTGGGTGAAGAGAGCGTCAATTAGAGACACCATGAATAAGGGAAAAAGCAAAGTTGTGAGGTTCCACTATACTGGTTAAGGAAAAAAAAAAATCTAGTGTTATTTGGTTAGCTAGCAGATTTAAATAATTAAATCAATGAAACTAATACCTACAGCTCCAGCACAGATGCTGCGCAGGGCAGAATCTGTCCACAGGGCTCTGTTCCTGCTGATGGCAACAGGAATCTGTGTTGCTGCAAGCCAGGGACAGGCCATTGCCCTAAGAGACCCGTTTTTTTCCAAAAAATGTATTTGGCTGGGGAACTTTCCCCCTGGGAAGTTTCATTCTGGTCATTCTGTGGCTCTTCATCCGGTGAGACACCAAACACACAGGGACATAGTAGCTGCAGCTCCAAAACCTTCCTTCCACTTGTGGTTCTTTATTCAGATAAGAGTGAGGGGTTATAGCATTCAGGTTTAGAAGTCTACAGTACTTTCCTAAGAGGAAAATACTCATTTTACAGTACCTGCTTAGAAAAAAATTACAACAGATCACAGTAATGAGGCCCTTCCTTTGTTTGTCCCTGAAAAAATACAATTGCCTTAATAACGTTGAATAAAAACCCTATTCAGCCTCTTTGGAAATACAGAGAGACCATCCAGAGATGGAAAAGTACAGTATTGGAGTCTTAACATTCCCCTGATGTCCCCATTTCCTGCCCTGCAGGATATGTTCCATGGAGTAACACTAAAATCCTATTTACAGAGACAAAAAACAATTTTGCTGTTAGCTAGAGCAAATTCTACCATGCCAGAAAGGTGCCTGAAATCACCATCAGGCTGTTAAAAATGACAGATGAAACCAGGTTGTGTGTCTAAAAATTCTGTCTAATTTTATCTTGAGTAACTTGTATAAGTAATCAAAGACTACAAAACAGAAATAATTAATAGAATGGAAAGAAGGAGAAGACATGCCTCTTTTTGAAAATGATGGAATAATTTCTAATATTAAGTGATGGACCATATGTTCCTCCTCCCCTCTATTGGGTAAGCAGGAGCGTGGAATATCAATAAAGATGTTCCAGAAGGGGCAGGCGAAGCAGCCAGCTGGAGATACAGGGGGGTTAAAGCATCCCTTATCAAGGCCACTGAACCTCTCTCTCAGTGGATGGTGACCTTGGATACATCTTGACAGAAACAGTACAGGAGGAGAGGAATGACGGAGAAATAGGGAGGAAAAACCCACTTTTTAAGAACTGTCTACCTCGATGGGAGTCCTAGGAGACTTGAGCAGGCCCATGAGAAGCAATTTTGGGGAGAGAACTGAATGTTAGCAAGGACAGCAGTGCTGGGGGAAGTTAATATACGTCGTCTGTGTGTGTCTTTTTAAGCCTACTGTTGTCAGGTTTTTTCCTCATGCCTGTTTGAAATCGTAGTATGGCTCGAGGAAAGAGCTGTGAACCCTGCTTTGGCCACTGACAGTCTCCTGATATCTATTCGTGGTGGGAGGGAGAAAATTCATGGTTAATTTGAACTTAATACACAAAATCTTCACTTGGTTCTGATCCATACAGCTCAGCCAACATTTTAAACCTGGGTCCCCAGTCGTTTAGGAAGTCATAGTCGATGTCTGAGTCCGAGGAGCCCGACTGCAAAGAGCTGAGCGACTCTGCGATGGACTCGGCGCCTTCGTAGCCGTAGATGTGCAGCGTGTCATAGGGCAGCAAATCCCTGTCGTTGTCAGCTTCGCTCTTCTTCTCCTCAATCATGCTTTCCATTTCTCCAGCACCAGAAGTTATATTTCCAGGAGGCTTTTGGACTTGTGCGTACGGAGAGGGAGCTGCCTCTGCCTTCATGCCGTTCTTGCGGACGGAGTTGAGCACGGACACGTCGTAGCTGGTGGTGTCCATTTCCCCACCACCTTCCTCATCATACCTGACCAGCTGCTCGTGGATCTCTGCCACGCTCCTCCCCAGGCCACTCAGATCCTTCTTGTGCCTCTTCCTTAGAAGAAGCAGCATTGCAAGCACTGAAAGGAGAACTTAAATGAGCACGTGTAAATAGAGAAGCAAGGCAGTGAAACAAATTGCATTTAAGATATGCAACACAGCCTGAAGTGGGTTTGTTTTTTTTTTTTCCTGGAGTGACTTTTGTAACATCTATTTTTTAAAGGAATAGTTAGAAATACTGTTTAGCTGTAGGATTACTATGTTCTTGAAGAAGTTCAGTTTGCACAGGAATTGCACCCCTGACTCTCGAGCTGTAATCACGAGTACATACATACAGGGTGTCACAAGTTCATTGAATCACCTACTGCCTTGAGCTGGTAAATCTTTTAATGCCAAGCATCAGATGCTACTTATGTGGTACTTGCAAAGGAGGCCAGTTCTCAAGCAAGAAAAAGTGCTGTGCCTTCTCTGACGGATTTCAAATGCAGCAAATAAGCACTGCTCTGCTGGTTTGTTACAGATATATTTATGTATGTATGTTCACTGTACTGTTTAATGGGTTACCAGACAAGTTCAGCCTTTGGAACCAGGAATGCTGTTGTTATTGCCCCAGCAAAAATTTCCTATTCTGTAGCTGCATGTGAGCCTAGCAGCAGTAAATCAAGTCTATTATGCATTTGTGCAATAACCTTTCCGGTGACTCAGCCTGCCCAGTGGAGGGAACAGGTTTGTAGCTGAGCTGTGTAACACACCAAAGAGGAAGAGCACGTGAGATGAATCAAATAGTTACAGCATTTCTGGCCTTGTGGCCATTTTATAGGCACAAAGGTTTGTAGATCTCAGTTCAGAAAGAGCAAAACCTTTTAATGCAGAGAACATGATCCAGGTGAGATCCTTACCAATGATAGTGAAGATGCAGATAAAAATGGCCACCAGTGCTTGTATGCTGACTCCCACTTGTTTGGCTCTTTCCTCACAGAAAGTGAAGTTGCCTTTTTCGTTGCACTTGCAGACACTGATGACAAGAGTGTTTGTGCTGCTGAGCTCAGGAACACCGTTGTCTGAGATGATGACAGGCAGGTAGTGGATTTTGGCAAGTTCACGATTAAACTGTCCGTATTTGACAGTGATATTCGCTGTGTTATCTGCAAGAAGTAATGACATCTAATTAAGTGATAATCTCTGCCAGATTTTCCTTAAAGTTTCCCAGTCTGGTGGTACATCTTCCCCTTAGACAGAGCCAGCCTTCAGAGAAACTTGGCTGGCAAGTTTTTTCCCCGGTATTTTAAGCCTTTAAAAATAAATATTACTTAGCTCAGCCAGACCAGTCACAGGTCACTGCTGCAGTTTTTCTCCCCTGAGCCACAGTGTCCCACTTGGAGTAACTGAGAAAGGCATTGCAGGGTTACTGTACCGTAGTTCTCAATCAGGGAGAAGTTGCTGTCTTCTGTGGCCAGGGAGAATTTGAAGAACCCTCTGGGTGACAGTTCATCCTTGTCAGTAGCTGAAATCCTGACGATTACCTACAAAGATGGAAGAGGTCACAGTTTTCATTGTACATTTTCTCCAGTGATAAAACCATGTAGAGTATTTATGGAGCTGGGCTGTGCATCCTGTGTCACCCTTCAGTAACGGGCAGGACACAGATATCTCATGATGCTCCTCTTCAAGGCAAGCAATTTCTTTGTAGGTCTCCGAAAAGATCAGTTTTGCCTCTTCGGATTTTGTGTAATGAAAGCATAAAAAAGCTTTGTGCTCAGATGCATGTGGGTTGTTCAAATGCCTAAGATGGCTGTGTTCTCAAGTGTTCAACCCGCTTGGGAGGTGTGACGGTCATCCTTGGAATGTCACTGAGGCTGCCACACCTGAATGACATGTTGGGCTAGAAAACCACAACCTAACATAGATTAGATGTCTAAAATAAATAAAAAAAAAAAAGTGTGTGATTATGTCCCTGAGATATTTTAAAAATTAAACTAAGGGTGAAATTAATACCTTCTGGGTGAAATTAATACCTTCTCTGTTATATCAGATTCCCTCAAAGGGTCCGGACTGTGAGAAAGTCTCTTAATGAAACAAATATTATGTGTATGGGCTGAACACTTGTGTCTGAGGCTGAATGTGACAATCCAAAATACTAACATTACACCATCTTTGCTGCATGTGACACTGTTGTAGTGGGCAGCAGAGTGCACATTTTTGCATGTACAATAGTGTTAGTATTTGGCAATGTTTCTCTTACTATTTTAAATGGTTTCCTTCTCAGTATCACATATGAATATTTATGTGATAGAACTGAACTGCTGATTTTTGCTCTGCAAACTTGCTTGTCCTTCATGGCTCAGCTGCTAATGCACATACAGACTTGAGAGCCTGGAGGGACAGGAGCAGCACAGCCCATGTGTGTGAGCAGATAAAAGTCAATATTCCAACAGGGTGATGTCCTGAAGAGATTTTCCTGTCCACTGATGTTTTGGGAATCATTGAAAAGATCAGGTGTTTTGGTATAAAAACCGAGACTAACTTTCATTAACAGACATCTTCCACTGGAGCTTACAAGCAGCAATTCAGGTTTGGGGGAAAAACTCTCCCGGTCTCACCTTTCCTGGTGCAGCATTTTCACACACTCTGGGTTCCTCGGGATAAACAAGTTCTGGAGCATTATCATTTTCATCACCAACTATTACATGAACCTGGGCATGTGATTCTCTGTCAGAAAGACGACCTAAAATGACAACAGCAGTGCAGGTCTCAGATGTCTGGAATCCCAGGGCTGGCTAGACCCCCCCTTTCCACCCTTTGTGCTCCTCTCTGTGCCTCCTGCAGGAAAAACACGGAGAATTTGTAGCTCCTTGTTTAATTTAAACTTTTCCCTTGACAGTTAGATATTTCCCTACACAACTTTCCTAATGGGCTAAATCACCAAGGATCTTTGAGGAGTAAAATGTGAGATTTGAAGTTCATGGCTTCCTGATTCTTCATGCTGTGTGGCTATGGGAAGATTTGGAAGGTTTTTGTGCAAACCCTGAAGCACCCATGTCATTTGGGTGCTTCAGTGGGAACAGGCTGGCAGGTTGTGGCTTTCCTTTTTGGAAAGCTACAGCCCTGCTGGAGAGGTGTCCACTGATTTCTTTCAAACAGGGAAGTGGATGGCACTTACCATCTTCAAGGATTTCCTGAGCTGCTACAGTGATGTTGTAAGAGGAGCTGAATTCTCTGTCCAGGGGCTTGGGAAGTTGAATAATTCCGGTATCAGACACCCTGATATAGTCTCCATTAGGACTTGCTCTTCGTCGAATAAATCTGGTTTTTGTTTAAAATGAGATATGTCAATTCCAGGGGATAATACTGTGTTTCACTTCATTTCTTCTAGTTGGAGGTCAGAGAGTTCTGGTGTGACAAATTACATTAATATCTCAAGCAGGCAGGTTGAGAATTTTGCCCTAAAACTGTGCAAACTCTGAGAGTGAAATACATCTGTTGAAAGAATTTCCAGATTATTGTACTTTGCTATTTTCTTCTCCAAGCACATGCTTGGGAGAATTCTTATAACAAAAAATATAACACTAAACTGTAACTATGGGAAGATATCCAGGATTATGCATTTTGCCCTAAATGTGCAAATGTTTCATCAGTAAATTCATGTGGTAATTAAATGGAAAATTTTTGTTCAGTTTTTGTTACCATATATATCCATGGCTGCAATGCTGGAAAAATTAAATTGTATTTTTTTTGCTTTTTGTTTGGGATTCACATTCTGAGAAATGGGCCCAAAGTCTCAGTTCTTCATCAAATTCTTGGCATCCTAAAGAATTCTCCCCTTTAAAGTAGAATTAGTGAAGCTGGTGTTGTCTTACCTGATTTTCCGTTTAGCTGCGTCAGGGTCGTGTGCCCAGACTGAACCAAGTGTTCTTACTTCTGGATCATTTTCCATTACTTTAAATTCATATGGTAGTTTAGTGAAGACAGGAGGCTCATCCACATCAGTGACTTGAATGGTGACTGTTGAAATGCTCCTCGAGCCACCAGATTTGAAATACCGGAGATCAACTGTGGGATCTGTTGCTTCAATGTCGAACCTGTATTCTGATACTTTTTCAAAGTCCAGGGGCTAAAAAAAAAGACAAATACAGAAATTCTTCCATTGGAAATGTCCAAGCAAATGTTGCATTAGCTATCTGTGCAAATTTAAGCTCCAAGACTAACTCATGTTTGGAAATATTACCAAACTGCATCTTGGCTGGATTTACGGGAGAGCATTTCCCAACTGAGCTTCTCTGTTAGAGAGTGGCTCGAACAACCTCTGGTTTGGAACAGACTCATCCAGTATTCTAAGTTCAGCAAGTATTTCTTGGTTTCAATACTTTTCTTTTTATAATCCTGTAACAATCAAACCTGGTTAAGCTTCTTTTCCCCAAGGGCTGCGGACCACGTTGTCTCTTGTCAAGGCTTTCTGCTCTGAAGGCATTGCAGGCAGACTGCATAGCTGCACTGACTGAGAGCTGGGGCATTTAGTGATAAATTACATCCTCTTCCCTTTTCTTCCATTGCCTGAGATTATAAAAGGAGTCACACAATGGGAGGAAGGCTAGGAGCTCGGGCAGCTATGGCTCATTTCAGAGTCTGGGTGCTTTGTGATATTGCCTGAGATTCTAGAAGAACTCTGAGATACACAGGAATTAGTCATGGTGACTCTCGTTTTCCTCTTTGAGCAGACATTGCAGATGGAAGTGATAGTACTTATCTTGCAGATGAAATTTTATCTCACATGGCTGCATGTTTAACATTATGGCACGTGCATGGCCAGAATCACATTACGAAACAGAGGGGTGAACTCTGCCTACTATGTCTTAAAAGAAGAGCTGATTCCAAATCCCTCAGTAGTAGGGAGTGTATGTGTGGGGTCTCCTACTGCTCCTCCTCTGGGCAGCAGTTGCAAGCACTGCATTCCTCAGGTCCTGGGAAGACCAGAGGAAGGGCTGCATTAGGTGAAGGAAAGCTGCTTACACCTGGTGTGAGCTGAGGACTTCACTGCCAGTCTTGAAGTACTTGGGAGTTTTTCCTGCAAGTTTTCTCTTCTTTTTAATATTTCTAGTCTTAACAGTTACAGAGAGATATTTGGAAGTAAAAAACACATTCCTGTCAATCTGAGGATTGCAAGAGGTGATTTATAGTCCTCCCTCCTCTTTTTTTTAATGACAAGTCAATGAAATCAATGAAGTCTGGTTTGGCAGTGCTTTGCATAATGTAAGAAGGTCCCTTGGCACAAATCAAGTAGATTTGAGAATTTAAAAAACCCAAAGAACAAACCATAATAAAGACTTTGGAGAGTCTGGGCCTTCTTAATGAGTTGTAAGAAACTAGTGGAGAAACTCTGAACCCCCCCTGAGGAAGGTAAGGAGCTGTGGCTCAGACTGGAGCAAATGTCAAACTGTCAAGAGCACTTTTAGAAGTGGTCAGGGGGACTTGTTCACATTTCCTGCTTCGCTTTCACTTAGGCTGCAGAAGGGAAGGATTCTTTGACTTGGTCAGTTTGTTCAGCTCTTAAAATCACTGATCCTTTGAAGCACCCAACTATCTGAAGTTTGAGAGGAGCCCAAGGTGTGTAACCTGAATATCTGAGTTAGTCCCCATTGCACTCTGCAACAAGTCTACATTATTTCAGGACTGGAGATTAAAATGGACCAGAAATCACCAGCTCTTCTTCTCACAGAGCTTACAGAGCAGGTGTTCAGGATCAACATATTTCATGCTGACTTCCACACATTTCCACTTTTCCTGCTGCTAATGCTAAACCAAAATGAACCCTCCTGTGAAAAAAACACAATAATTATCTTTGTTACTGGGAAAATTACCTTCTTTGGCCTAATGTTTCCTTCATTTGTGTATGGATTTGCTACAATTTCAAAGGTGTCCCTGTAATCTCCTCGGACAAAACTGTATTTTGTGTTTCTATGTTGTGGTTCATCGACATCTTCTACTTTGACTCTGCCAACTTCTCCTCCTACTGAAATGTTTTCAGGCACTTTAAAGTGAAATGATGCTGTTAAAAAAATAATAAAAAAGGAAAGACATAAAGAGTGCGTTTATGGAAGTTAAAACTTAGTTAAATTTGTGCTTAGCTTAGAGATGTACAGAAAAATATTTCATTGAGAATTCAGCATTTATACCTCTGAGACATACTTTCATAAAAAATACATCAAAGTACTGAGTAATACTCCAAATTGTCAAGATCTTGTCCAAAGGGATGAAATTAATAGTGACTTTTGTTTTCTGCTCTAGGGGTGCAAGTTGGGACGAAATACAGAAGACCTTCAGAACACACGAGATTCTTTTAGCCATTTTTAAGGTAAGTTGCATTGTGCTGAACCATGACCTAAATTCATTTTAGTTGTGTCAACGCCTGGTTTCCAAGTGCTCCAGAGCTTGCATTCCACTCACAGTGTTTGAACACCGGGAAGTTGTCGTTGATGTCCGATAAAGTGATGACGACTGTGGCTGTGCTGGAATCCCCAGAAGTCCCTGGAGCATCTTTTGCTTTAACAATAATTTCATATGTTGATTGAGTCTCTCTGTCTAAGTCAGGCCTTGTTGTAAAAATCACACCTGTGAAAAAAATAACATTGGATATGTTTAGATTTTGCATGTCCATCATCTCTTAACTTTGATAACAAGTTTTTATCTTATGCCACACATTCAGCTCTAAGTAGCATTTTTACAGCTGTATTTTTCTAGGGTTAGAAATGTTAAAAATCTTTCTGCATGATGGAATATTAGGAGATTCTGTCCAATATTTAAACTGATTTTTTCTGCTTGGAGCAGTCTGACGATGTCTAAACTTGGTCACTACACCCGTTGGAATCTGTCTGAGCACCTCTTTACCTGCATTATTTGCTCTGTAAGACTAGTGTGGTTACAAGAGATACTGACAGTACTTTTAGAACTGGGCAAAATTTAAGCAGAGAAGTTTAGGAGAGTGATGATTATTGATTACTGAATGCTACTTCAAAATTTATGTATTTCCTTTTCCTATTTGGTCAAAGGAATGGTATCTCTGCTGAACTGAAAACATGAACTCGTCTTAGCTCCTGCTCAATCTTTTCATCAGTGGGAAAAACATGACCTTTTATCTTCTCAGTTCTTGAAAGGCACCTGGTATCCTGACTTTATTAGCTCATTTCCAGATGCAGGTGGTGACACTGTGTGGGTGTGAATGAAGAATCTTTCTAAATCATGGTTAAAACTGTATTGTTTCTTTATTATTTGTCTTTTCCAGAAAGAACAAGGCTTAAAATTGTGTTTTCTTCACAGGGTAGGGTAAGGACAAAGTGTAAGGACATTTGTGTATCTCACTTACCAGAGTCATCAATGGTGAAATATTCATCTCCTTTAATGACTTGGTAACTCACCGTGGCATGACCTGACACTGTTGGGTCATCAGCATCCACAGCTGTCACTTTGGTGACTGAGGTTCCTAGAAAAGGATTTTCAAACAGCATATTTAGTATGAATTCTGCATTTTAACCAGAGATATGAAGGGAAGTGACGGGCAGAAGAACATACCTACTGGTGACATTTCTGGGACAGATCCATTGAACACTTTTTGTACAAACACAGGGACATTGTCATTAATATCATAAACCTTGATGATGAATTTGGATGGGGGTTCCAGTGACTGGTTGTTTCTTCTGTCAATAATGAGAGCTGTCAGCTCATACTCTGCTTTCTTTTCCCTGTCAAGCCTCTCAAAGGCATAGACATCCCCACTGGTCTCTTCCACTTTAAAGATGGTGTTGGCATATTCCCCTTCAATGATGTACTTGGCATTGCTGTTCCTTACACTGGATGTGATCTGGAAGGAAAGGGTAATTCAAAAGTGGGCTTTGGCCTCTGGATGCAGCACAGTTTCTCCCAGCAGATCCACACAACCAGGATTCCTTCAGTTCAGCTCGAAAGCAGAATGGCCAGCAGGACTTTTGCTGTCAGCTGGAGTGTTACTGAGCTAAAGCCCCACAGCAGCTACAGTGGGGTTAGAGGATGAAACTTGTCTCCAGACTGAAACTTGGTTATATATCAAGAAGCATTTTTTTAATCATATCTTGTGTTTCTTAAAGATATAGGTGGTTCATGCTGTTAACACATATAAATCATTAACTGTCTGAAATAACACACACCAGGTTCAGTTTGAGCTCTTCTTTTTTGCAAGTGACTTTCTGAACCTCCCAGGGGTTCTGCTCGGGTTACACAGGGCAACAGGGGCAAATCTGCATTCACAGCTGCTGGCACTGTTCAGCATTGGTCTCTTTTCCTTAGCACTTAGCAGGATAGCTGACAGCTTGCTTGTTTTTGGTCATATGCAATTTTTTAATAGTCAGTTTTCAGGCTGATGCTACCACAGTAATGTTAAATTTCACCCCATAAATTTGAAAATTGAAGATCACACGCAATGAAGAAGGGATGGGGCAAAAGGAATGAACATTGATCAGTTTTAAAATGGAATTTAATAAAATTCCAAATGCTTTTGCACATTATTTAATCAGCAAATAATCTGGTGATTCTTCCCTTTCTATACCCTCACCCATATAAGGACACTCATAGAAGACTTAAACCACAGTATTCCATGCACTGTATCAGCATTCTTGTTTCAGCAAGATATTTATCAAGGACTTCTGGGTTTGACCAAGAATTTTTGGTCTTCTGTTACTGATGTTATCATAAATTTCAGCTGCTGAGCATTTAGGATTTGATTTATCCTGTAACCGACATTTACTGCTGACTGTTTTTTTAATTTCAGTTTTCTATTTTGAAATGTGTTGCTAATATTTCCTTCCCTCGTTCCACATGCTTAATCATGTTTCTGGCTGCTGGAAAGCAGTTTACAACTCTGGAAATGTAACAGGAGAAATAACCACCCCTTTGTCTCAAAGTCTGTGCCTTATTCGGTGTAAAAAGTACAGACTTCTGAGAATGCCTCTTCTATTGCTGAGGATGAACACACAAAGGAAAGTGTCCAAGGCAGTGAAAGATAAAATCAGGATGTATCAGCATATTCCTGCAGCTGTCACTCGGTTCTGCTGCTGCAGCCTCTCTTTAAAGGGTTTACCAAGTGTTTGGAGCTGCAGATGCACCGACACAGCCCTTGCAGAGCAATCAGAGACCTGTGCGGCACAAAGGGAATCGCTCTTATTGAGGGCAGCTCGGGAATGGAAGTGTTCTCCTCTATCTGGGGCTGAACTGGGCTGAAACGGGCCAGAGATGCCCTGTGTGAGCTGAGAGGACCCTCTGGCCTTTACTTTGTGCCTCGTGCTTTGTGCCAGGGCACAGCAGTGAGCCAGAGAAGCGTGTTCCACAGTGCTGACACAGCCCTGACTGACGGGGTTGTTGCCCCGGGGAGGAAAACCTGCAACTGCATCTGTCTGCAAAGTGTCCCAGTGGTTCGGTCGGAAAGACGAGATTGGAACAACTTTGTCTGGGTGATACGTAGGTAATCATAGGATTTTACGAGCACTGCCCTGAAGAAAATGAATTTGCAAGCAGGTCAATGCTCATTATTTTTTTAAAAAATTGTTTTCTTTTGCTTTGTGAAATATTTTTTTTGGTTGTGTAACAGTACTGCTAAACATAACAGCTCTGTTTAGTATCCAGGCTGAGAGATGTGAACTGTGTGTTTTTTAATGCATACATTTTTGTTTGCTGATCTCTGAGGTTTCTGAAAAAATCTTGTGCTGCCAGAAAAATATTGACAAACATCAGGCACCAGACTCCTTCCTGACTGTGCAACTGCACACAGTGTTCTTACACTGAGGATGCTCCACACCTGCCATTCCCTAAAATTTATTTGTATTCTCCAAAACAATTGGACTCTCTTTGACATTTTTATTGATTTACTCTTTGCCCAAGATTTTAACACGTTAATATGTAAGTATTAAATCCCATTCTATTTCTTTTTTTTTTTTCTCTGCTGCCCAGACTGCAAACAAGCAGTGCTTTCCAAGATCCTCATTTACTGCTTTCTGCTCATTCTTTGCTGACAGATTGCTGCTTACCTTGCCCACATGGTGTGGCAATGGTGCATCAATCTCTTCTTTGATGTGCATTTGGTTCCATATCCAGTCTCTCTTCAGCCGTTTGTGACTGGCCTCGTTTGAAGAAAGGTTTTGGTTTTTTTTCTGACTTTCTTTGTCAGCAAATGCTAGAGTAAAAAACAATGAGTGGAGTAGAATAATGTAGTCCATCTTCTTCTGTAGCCTAGAAAGTAATATAAAAATGAAAATATATAACTAACAACAGAATGAGATTAAGCGGAGGGAGCACATGTGGAAGTGCAAATGGACATTTCTTCTGTAGGGGAGTTTAATTACTTTATTTGCATTTGCCTTAGCACCAACATTTGAAATGTCAGGCTTCTTCCTCCATGAAAGAGTTTTAACTGTAAAAACCAACAAAAAATATTTCAGTGAAATAAAACATGTGTTTTGAAAGCTGGCACAGAAGTGACTTGAGTGACCATCGTTCCTCTGAGGAGCAGATCAAGCAGAAAGATCCCTATGGACAGTGCTGCCCATGGCAGAGGGCTGGGCCAGGTCACAGTTTGTGTTAACTCCACAATGAAATGAAATGTTCCATCTTGACAAACCCAACTGCAATGTTTTGACATGCCCTGACACAAAATATGCTGCAGTCAATGTCTTCATATGGAAAATATTTACTTAGAATAAAAACTGCTCTGGGGTTTTTTTTCTTTGGTGGAAAGAGTGATTGGTGCGAAATTTCCAATCGATTCCAAGTACAATATAGCAAATTATCTTCCTCAAAGAGCTCACTTATTGGTTCAATTCACTGTGTTTTGAAACTTTTGAAGACACATATGAAGTTTCTTTATACCCTGTTCTCAGGCTTTACCATCTACAAAACGATAATTTGTGAAATGATTCTCAGGTGAAACCATATTTTTGCATTGTGTGTTAATATTAGCAAACTTCAGGCCTGACTTTTATATCAGATTCGAGGAGTTATTTTAATGTAGCAAAGCTTATTAATTTTCTTAGTAAATTTCCCATTCCCGATATAAAGGACTGTCAGGGAACTTTAACACTCAAGTAATCAGATTTTAAATTGCGCATAAATGACTTTCCATTAGCTTTTAGGAGCTGTCAGTGTGCACATCAAAAATAAACCTATTAATTGTGATGAGAAGTTGACATCACACAGGTTGCTGGATGTGAGATTAAATTAATATTTTTGTCAGGAAGGTGCTGAGACGTTTCCAGAATTACTCTCTGGTAACCAGGCAATCAGTATTATCCTGTGGTGCAGCATTATTGTCAGGAAAAAGATTTTATTTAGCATGAAATTTGGCTTTCCTGTACTTTTCTCTCTCCTACACTGCTGTACATAAGCTGAGGGACATTCCTCCTTTGCGGCTCTGGAGGAAGTGACCAAATAAGGTGGCTTTGAAGCCGCTTTTTAATAGCTGAGCTGTGCTTAATGCAGTTTTCTGGATTCAAACAAAACCTTTTGATTTAGCTAGTTTTTTTGTATTCTATGCACTTACTTTGAATATTTTTAGAAAAGTTAGTGAGATTTAGTTGTTTTTCTCTGTTTTATTTGTGTACATGGACACTTTGAAACTGGAAACTGGAAGGCAGTGATTTGATTCTGTTGTGGTCAAGTAAGTCTGTCTTTTATCCATAGAATTACAAAACGTGGTAACCAAACGAAACCAGTTGGTTGATGTCAACTAGTATAGGCTGTGGTTTTGCAAAAACCAGAGTGTAGTGTTTAAGAAGTCCTTTCCTCTTGTTGCTCTGGTAAGTGGAGCTCTCCTGTACTGCTGTTGGGAAGCTTGGCCATTAATACAGAAAGCGCTAACTGAATCTTTGTAAATATGCTTGCATTTCAGCTGAAACCTAAGCTAGCCCTTCCACCCAGCAGATCCACCTTTCTGTTCTTAGGTTTTAAGGTGGCTTCACTTTCTTTTACTATCAGGTAATGGTTTCCTTGTTAATGCTTGCCCAGCCTCCTTGGTAAGTTAATATTCCTTTGTGAGTAGTTTGGTGGAGCTTGGCCTGCCCCCTGGTTCCCACTGTGGGTCAAACACAGGCTGAGACAGCAGAGCCTCCTGCAAAAAAGGGCTCCTGCTTGGCCTTTGGCATCCTTGAGAACTGCTTCTTTTGGCAGCAGCGATAGTGGACACTCACATTTTGCGTGCTCTTCTCTGGGGACTTTTGATGTGCACTGCTCCATAGACCAGGCTGGCTCTGAGGACACTTCTAGGATACCATGCAGGTTTTGCATTTGGCCATCGCTGCTGAGTCTGTCACTGAATTCATCACAGCATTTCAGAATCCCCCTCGCTGGCAGCACACACAGACACTTCAGGAGCAGTGACTGGATGAGGGCACTGTCCTGGTGTGAAGGCCATGTTCCTTGGCTGGTAGCCCTTGACAAGTTGTACTAAATGTTCTCTTTTCTGGCCTTGATAGTTTTCCTTCCCAGCAGATCTCATTGGAAATGCCAGTAGCAGAAGAGAGATATTCCCATGCCTGGGCAGGAGAATGCCTTCCCATGCAGTCACAAGAGAGAAGGCTCCTGGCTGGTGACAGGGCGTGACATTTCATTTCTTCCCATGCCTGCTGTGGCAGCAGGACTGAGGAGAGGAAATCACGTGTGCCCTTCCAAATAATGACCCGTGTGGCCACAGGCTTCTGGAGAAGGGCAAGCACAGCCTGGGCTGTGCCCAATCTCTGCCATGTGGCTCTCCCTGGATGCTGCCAGGAGGTCCCTTCCCTGCTCTCCCCTAATGTACAGTCCCCTGTTATCCCTCTGTCCTTGACTGATCAGCCCAATAATTCAAACTGCTTGGAATTTAAGCAGGGACCATAAATGTTCCTGAAACTTAGCAGGGGAATGGTTTATTCGAGCAGCAGAGTTTCTTGCATTGCTCTTAAATTTTCTTTTGGCAAATGATGGGTTTCCCCACCAATATTATTCACTTTATTTGAGCAAATAACTCGTGGTCTGCAGGGTACTATAGACAGTAACCTGAGAAATTCTGTTATTCAAAGTGATTTAACAGAGACATGGCTCATACAATGAAGTTTCTTCTTACAGACTGGGAGTAATTATTAAAAAAAAGTCAGGTGGAGATACTACAGACAATACTGTACTAATTAAAAGTTTGCATTTTAGAAATTGTATTGGTAAGTAACCAACTGCAAGGGTGATGAACAGCTAATATAAATAAGGTCTCCATATAACGAAAACACTGGAAGAAATATTCCTATGGACATTTATGGGTTTTTTTTATGGTATTTGCCTCTCACCTGGTTCAATTCTCACTCTAAAAGTGTATATTAATGCTTATGCAAGGTTAGTTTAGTTTTCAAAAGAGATTAGTTCTATGCTTGCATGTTAAAGAGAAGTTAAACCAGGTTTCTGTCCAGAGACTTTGGGAAATGAGACAGTTACATCTGAAATTATGTATTTTTCTGGTTGATCAGACTAAAACTCATGTTTATCTTTGAGAATTTTTCAGCACCCAAAAAACCCAAATAGTGGTAGAGGAGTGATAATGAACATCCTGAGAGAGCCACTTTGAACAAATTTCTATCATACACCAGAAAAGAAATATCTTGTAAAAGGTTTGTGTCCCTGTCATTGAGCTAATTTCCATACCTGGTTGTAAGGAAGGCTGGCAATGAAAGATTATTTTTTCTTTCACTATCTTGGATGGGATCTGAATCATGCAAATGAAGAAAAAAAACCATACAAAAATTAGGGTTTCACAGAGTGGACAACACTGCAATTTTTTTTTTTTTCAGATGTAAAAATATACTTTGATACACTGTCTAAACACTCCAAAATTACTGTGCTCAGTGAGGATGATGGACACAGAGAACAGAATCTGCCCCCATGTCCTGCAACACAGTAACTCTGAAGAGCCTGGCCTTACAACACCCATTTAATGTCTCATCTCTCTGACGTGTAAAACCAAAGGTAAATGTGTGAAGGCAATGAGTCTCAAGAAACAGAAAGTTAGAACACCATACGCGGTTGGGAATAAATGATCCTTTTTTCTTTGCAGTGCCTGTAGTTTTGGTAACGAGGCAAAGCATTATTAAAAGAAAATAGTCCTCACAGTACTTAAACTGCCTTTCAGGGACTGTAAAGGGATGTGCAAACACATGATAAAGCTCCTCAGGTGTCTGTGAAAAGTCCTATATCCACTTAAAAAGCATTATCCCTTTTAAAGATGCATTTGAAGCACACAGGACTTAAATGTATTTGTGATCTCCTGACAGGAGACAAGGGTCAGGAGTACCGAGTAGTCTCAGATTTTATTCTCCACCTCATAATTAGGCTCAGATTTTGTTCTTCCTTTCATTATTAGACAATGTTGCTCCAACCAACTTCTAACATCCCAGAGAAACACCCCAAGTGACCACATAGATATCTTTGTTACCTTCACTCCAGGCTCTCCTTGGCATCTACATGACCCTCCTTGTCTCCTGGAGCTCAATGTCAGAGGAGCTGAGGGCTCACAGTGACAACGGGAACCAGGGCAGGGCTTCAAACTGTAGTGACACCACTTAAAAAAGCTGTCTAAGTAAATTCTGCAACGTTTGACTTGAAGTAATCTCTTTTTTGCGTTTTCAAGCATAATTTTTTTCAGGGTGGTCACTGAGTGTTTTTCTCTGTTTTGTCACTTCTCCTCAACACGGAACAATGATTAAAATAGGCCTTTCCTGAGAACACTGTGCTGCTTTTTCCTTTCCACTTTATTGAGCTGATTTAAATGGGCCTACCTGGTGTTATACTTTTGATTTCCTTTATGGCAATTTTATGCATCTGAGAAAGTGGTTTCCACTGATGACTAAAGAGTCTGCAGTTCAAATGCCTACCTGCAAACTGATTCTAAACTGACATTTTACAGGCATGATGGTGCCTTTAGGTAAATGGCCACTTTGATGACTAAACAATCTGGAGTGCAAATGCCTCCCTGAAAACTCATTGTAAAATGACACTTTTTACTTGTGATAGCCTCTTTGAATGAATAGCCACTTCAGCAAAGTCTAAAGTAAACTTGCTACTTTAAAAATAACCCCACACATCACCCAGTGTTGGGAGAGCTCTTTTGCTGTGTTTGGTGCTGTTCAGTCCTCAGTGTTGATGCTGCAGCATCAACAGGTGAAGACATAATTCAGCACTTCTGATTTTCACTCTGATTTTGGTTCCTTATATTTTTTTTTTCCTAGGAAAAAAGAGAATTAATTCTAGTCTGAAATTGTTTTGTGATTCCAGCTCCAAGTTTCTGGTAGGTCTGGGGAAAACATTTTAATGTTTTTTTCCCCTTGTCTATTCAGCTCCCCAGAAAATCCTCTCCTGGATGATAAAAAATAAAACTCCAGCTCATGGGTGGATGGAATCCTCAGCCAGGACAGATTCCTGTTTTGGAAATGAAGACATTTGGCTATAAAAGGCCTATAAATACTTGCTGCGTGTATATTAAAAGTTTATTAACTTGGTGGAAAGCAAGCAGCCAAATTGGGCTCCCAGTCTTTCTGTTATCTCAGATACAGAACTGGCTAAAAATAGGGGAGGTAAGACCTAGGTTCTTTCCTTTCCTTTCCTTTCCTTTCCTTTCCTTTCCTTTCCTTTCCTTTCCTTTCCTTTCCTTTCCTTTCCTTTCCTTTCCTTTCCTTTCCTTTCCTTTCCTTTCCTTTCCTTTCCTTTCCTTTCCTTTCCTTTCCTTTCCTTTCCTTTCCTTTCCTTTCCTTTCCTTTCCTTTCCTTTCCTTTCCTTTCCTTTCCTTTCCTTTCCTTTCCTTTCCTTTCCTTTCCTTTCCTTTCCTTTCCTTTCCTTTCCTTTCCTTTCCTTTCCTTTCCTTTCCTTTCCTTTCCTTTCCTTTCCTTTCCTTTCCTTTCCTTTCCTTTCCTTTCCTTTCCTTTCCTTTCCTTTCCTTTCCTTTCCTTTCCTTTCCTTTCCTTTCCTTTCCTTTCCTTTCCTTTCCTTTCCTTTCCTTTCCTTTCCTTTCCTTTCCTTTCCTTTCCTTTCCTTTCCTTTCCTTTCCTTTCCTTTCCTTTCCTTTCCTTTCCTTTCCTTTCCTTTCCTTTCCTTTCCTTTCCTTTCCTTTCCTTTCCTTTCCTTTCCTTTCCTTTCCTTTCCTTTCCTTTCCTTTCCTTTCCTTTCCTTTCCTTTCCTTTCCTTTCCTTTCCTTTCCTTTCCTTTCCTTTCCTTTCCTTTCCTTTCCTTTCCNTTCTTTTCTTTTCTTTTCTTTTCTTTTCTTTTCTTTTCTTTTCTTTTCTTTTCTTTTCTTTTCTTTTCTTTTCTTTTTTTTTTTTTTTTAAGAAACAAAGCCACTCTCCAAGCTTGTAAGTGGCAGCTTGTGCGCTGAAGGTGAGTGAGCAGCAAGAATGAATCCACCTAAAGGTCCTCCCTGACACCTCTGCTTGCATTTTAGTGAGTGACCTGCTGGCTCCAGGCGTAAAGGGCTTCTGTGAATCCTGAGAGAAGGGCAGATGAAAAGGCAGAGTGCAAACTGAAAATAAGAAATGTATGGCCTGAGAAGACATTTGTCGTGAACAGGGTGATTTTAGAGAAATGGGTGAGAGAGAAAGACCTTTTTGTTCCTTGCCAAGACACGTTTATGGAAAAGAGGTGTATAAACCGGCAGTTTGTTCGCTAGAGAGCACCTAGTTCTGGAAGATCTAGATCTGGAAGAGAAGTGGGATGAGTCAGGTGCAGGATCAGCTCTTCCATCGGTAAATTCTCCTGACTGTGGTGCAGTTGGTTTTACACCAGTGAGGTGCCTCAAAATATTTTAGCTGGGTAGAGCCACTGAGGTAAAACTGCTGGCACGAGTGGGGAAAGCCCAGCCTTTAGCTGGCTTTGCTCGTGTTCATCTGTGCACAGGGCAGCTCCCTGTGTGTGCAGACAGGGTCACAGCCCCACTTTGGCTCACAAATATCCTCTGCTGGTAAATGCTGATTGAGAGAATTCCAAGGGGGAATGAGAGCACCAAGGCCCAACATCTCAGAGCTTGAAGGGTTGACTGATTTCTCTCAATTTCAAGTTAACCTTCTCTTAATGTGCATTTTCCAAAAACTTTCAAAAACAGATTTGCAGTTTGGAGAGTGCCATCTGTGCTCCCACATGACTCATGTCTGATAAGGAATGGATTAGTTATAAAGCTATTAGTTATAAAACTATGGGGTTTTGTGTGATTTATTTGTTTTGGTTTGGGTTTTTTTGTTTGTTGGGTTGGTTTGGTTTGGTTTGGTTTTTAGTGTGTCTTGCTGGTTGTGGTTCAGGTTCAATTTCCTGTTCTCAAATAACCTTTTATTTGGCTTAGATCTTGGTTTACCTGTTCATAACACCTGTACAGCTCAGAATCAGCTCTCAATTGGGATACTGTCAAAATTCAAGAAAACCTCAAACAGTATCTTTTCCTGTGCAAATTTGCAGGAGATGGGTGGATAGATTGTGCCTGGTTGTTCTGTGGTCTTTACCTGTAGCCTTTTGTGGATAGTGTTTGTTTAAATCTGTTCGGGGATCTGAAACACTTCTCTTTGTGGAAACTAATTCCCTACATGCTCTAATAAAACAATGTGGCTCTATTTCTATGTGTCTGTAGGGTCTGCGCAAAAGTAAGAAACTTCCACATAGGTCAAGAGAAACTAGAGCTGATTTTTATGTGTCATGTCAAAAATCCTCCCCAGTGAAGTCAGCCAGCCAAGAGGGACTGCTTCTCTGGTTCATGTGCACAAGCTTTGGTTCCTATTCCATTTTTAATTATTTTTTCTGTCAATCTGTAGTACCCCGGTTTTTATCTGAGTTTCTTACTTGTGAATCTAGTAATTGAGAAACAAATTAAATATATGCTTATGTTTTAGTTACTGGGTTGGTCTTTCCATGGACTTTAAGGAAGCACTAGTTTTGGACTAGCTAAATAATTAATTCTTGAATGACTTTTGTTGTTGAAATGACTGCACTGTGGAAGTGGTGGTTGTTTGCTGCGGTGAGGATGACTCATGATGGAGGTAAAACAATACTTTGAAGTCATTAAAACGACTGGTGAGAGCACACACTTTGTGCTCTTCTCGTCAGATTGGTTGTGCAAAATTGTCATTTTAAAGGATGTCTGTTTTCCTTTCCTATGAGCATCCTGTTTTTCTAGCAAGTAACCCCCAATGTTGGTAAAACTGCCTTGCCCAGCAGAGAAACAAGGATGAAGGTCTATCAGCCAGAGGTCTATCAATCCTTGGGTGACTCCTGAGAATGTTCCTCATTTCCCACTCTCACATGCAGATCATGTCTCCTGGCAGGTGCAGAGCCCCTGCCTTTGCTCATTTTTCATGATAAAGTTAATTGTCCTCACAGAGGCTGTAGAGATACTTGAGTGCTGGTGAAAACCAATGAGAAATGGAGCAGATACAGGACACGAAGCACTGAAATCTGTGTGTCCTGGTGCTGCTGAAGGGTTCTTACTCTAGCCTTCTACTACAGTCACATAATGCTTTACTATAAAACCTTTCCCTGAAGTGTCCCCAAAGTGGATTAGAGTCCTTTAAAGAAGAAGCAAGTGGTGTTGTCCAGTCTTTCCATACATAAAGCCTTTTACTTCACATACATAGATGTCATTTTACTTCCCATACAAATCTGTTAGTACAAAATACAGCAAGGAGTAAAATGTGCTTAAGCACAATGCGCAGTATGAACCCAGCTGCTAAAATATGTTGAAGCTCAATTGTGATTAAACTATTAAACCAATTTTTGATGCTGTTTCATAACAAATAAATATATTATCATAAACAGAAGGTTTTGGCATTCTCTGAGTTGTTGCCAGCATGGACAGCGTGGAGTTTTAAGGTCACAAACTGCTTTGCTATAGCTCTTTACAGCTTCTGCTCTCTGGGAGCAGGTGTATGAGGGCTGCATGACTCAGTGTTGGCAGTATTCTGGTGTTTAGTGAATGTGCTCAAACCCACAAGCAGAGTTTAGGTATTGGTACAGAACATTATTAGCTCATCATCCCTGTATCACATAGATTCTATACTCTGTTGGTTTAGAGTGTTTTTTTAAAACCAGGAAGCCTGAAGTACCTATGACTGGTGTGACTTATTTGCTTTGCAGATGTTGCAGGGATGAAACTCATGATCAGGTGACAGAAAATTTGTTCTTGGCCACATCTTTTGAGGACAGTTGCCAAATGCTGTTGAAATCTGAGCTATTTTGGGGACTTAACTTTGTGTTAGATATAGCCCTGTTCTGAAGCGAGCTGATAAGGTGGGTGGGATAACCCTGCATCGTAGTCTGGAACTGCAGACATTTCCCCCCATGAATTCTTTGTCCAAAATAAAGAGCCAAGAGGAAAATATCTCCTGTCCAGATGAATTATTGATAAAGACAGATGCTGAAAATGGTGATGAAGTGCCAGTGTTGCAGACAGCAAAGAGCTTGTTCCCTCCTTTGATTCCTAAAGCCATTTTCAGGGCTGATCCCGCGGTCAGGCACACTCACTGCTCAGAAGGGCCTTGCTGACTTTGAGAATGATCAGTCTCGGGGACATATTTACATGGCTGTAAATCCAGCCAATTTCCTTTTCCTTATCCCAAACTGTGGTGGCTCCAGTGGGAGAGACAGAGGTGTAGGTGTCTCAGCACTGAGCTTCCCTCATCGCCAGCACCCCCCAAACTCAGTTGATGTTTGGGAAGCAGGTGGACAAGGGAATCCTTCAAAGATTATTTACTCATTCCAGTGCAGAAGTGGAATAGTTTGGGCATACTGGAGTTGTTTGTTGTCACTAAAAAGACTTGTCAGGCATCTCTGTCCAGGAGCTTTGTTCCCTACAATAAACTGTGTGCACCTTTCAGAATGGATCTGGTTTGGTACTGCCCTTGGTTAGCTCTTCTCTGCACAGAGATCAGCTGAAGCTGTCACTGGATGTTTGAGAGTTAGGACAAGCTGAAACAAAATAAGGTACACTGTAAGAATAATGTAATGAAGAGCTTTCTCCACTTCCCCTTTGTTTCCAGATAAAGCCTTTATATCAGAGAGGCCTCCTAGCACAGAGCTCCAGCTGAGTTGCTCTCATTAAGGAAAAGTCCCAAACCTTTGAGGAACCACATGCAATAAACCAGGATTTTTTTAAAGGTACAATGTAGCTTGTTTACAGCAGATAAGATTTTTTTGACATTTTCCTTTAACAAAAGCTCAAGAGCAAAAGTATCTGTCTGGAACATAGGCATCATGCCCAGGTCACAGTAATTGGTATTTACTGCACTAACAGTAATCTGAAACAGAGAAACCATGTTCAGCTGGCTGTGTGTGCTCATTCCTTTGTCCAGGGTATTCTCCTGGGGAACTGAATGCATTAGTATTTCCTCTGAAAATTATTTTTCTGGCAGATAAAGGAAGCATGTACATATACATAAATCTCTTGTTTTCTGTCTGGGCAAGAGGCTAAAAAAACAGGGTGTGTCTGGATAGATTTTGTTTAGTGTTCAGTATTTTTCTCCCTTTTTAAAATGTTTAATTCAAATGTCACTTAATTCTTCTCTGTTTCCTGCCCTTATTCAACAAGACTTCTAGACCAGGCTTAATTAACTTTAAGACCTTTTCTGCCCACCTCTATAGTTACGGTCCTTTCCTGGAACATTTCCATTGTTATAATCTCCATGTGTTGTGAGATGATGCAAATGATATTATTACTGCCCCAGTGAATTTACAAGGAGCCTTTCAATAGTTTTACTTACAGCTCAGCTCTTGTCAGGAAAATCTCGTCTGGAAATCAAACTAAAACTAGGGAAGCAAATTGCCAGATCAATGTGCTGATAAAGGGAAGCTGAGAGCCTGAAAATGCAGGGAAGCTTAAAAAGGTGAGGAAAGCTGTTGTAAGTCATATGACTCTTTTTGTCAGTGTGGATTTGTTTCCATGTGGAGTAATTGTGTTTTGCTCTATTAGCTGTGCTCTGGCTTAAGGAGATCATTAGGCTGATGAGTTTTACCACCCCAGAGCAGAGGCCAGGAGGGTACCTGTGCCCCAGAGGTTAGAGCTGCTGCATGCCCTGGGAGGGATGGCTCTGAGTGCCCTGATGTTTGGGCAGTTCTTGTTCCCAGCACTGCTGCATGTGTGGCTTTGCTGCCTGAACCCCAAACACAGCTGGAGATATTTTCTGAGCCGAGGTGGGATTTTTTTTTCTCTTTAGTGGCTGTGTAGGAGGAACATTTATTTCTCCCGCAGCTCACGTTTTAATCAAGGCCACTAAAAACGCCCTTCTTGTGTGAATGAACCCTTTTTCATCATGTAAAGGAGCCCAAGATCAATCCATACAAGGCAGGTGACACAGCTCACGATTTCACAGCAGGAAAATGAGACAATATATTCCAGAGAGAAATGTGCCCCTTTCTTGCTGTTTGAAACTGAAGTCACCTCCAAGTGCAATTACTATTCAGTAATCCAGTACCCATTCCAATCATGAACTTTTACCAAGGCTGCTGCTGGCAAATCTAGGGTACAAAGTAAATGTGTTTGTCAACTGGTGCAACAGAGATCTGTGAGAGCTCTATCACTGTCAAATTGACATTATTGTCTTTGCAAAGTGAACCCATTACAAAAAGCACTCCAGCTCTTTGTGGTCTCTGCTTTCTGCCCTCACATTTTAATTTCTGTGCTGGGTAAGTGTCATAGGCGGAGTGCATTGCTAATCTGAACAATATTAAAATGTGCAGGTGTAGCAATATTTGTTTATGTTTAATGAAAGTCTAAACTCCTAAATTAATAGTACTGAGCAAATAGATAATATATGCTATTAATTACACTACTAGTAGACTATACATAATGTGTACTATTTCACTGTAGGTTCCTAGATCAGGTGGTGAAAAGTCGGATTATTAGTAGTATTGAGTGCTTGGCCTAATTCTAGCATAGAATCATAGAATCTTTAAGGTTGGAAAAGACCTTTAAGATCATCAAGTCATTAGTAAGCTGGTTGTCTTGCAGATAGATCATGTATATCTGAAAGATAATGACAGTAAAAGCCAGTAAGACAATGCAAATCTCTTCTGAATTCAGGTCCAGGACTGGAGGTAGGGGGAGGGAGTATCCCACAAAAAGAATGGAGAAGGTGACCTAAAACTCTATGCCAGTGGAGATTCTGCCAATGAAGCTGAACCTCTCATAGGAACAATTCCCATCAATGGCAGGATTTCCTCTCATTTGCATGAGAGCAGCACCAGGCCCTTGGTCTCTTCAAGCAATGTGTTGTAGGGTAGACTTTGGGCTCCTAGAGGATTTCCAGAGCACAAATTCATACCAGATAGCATCATAAAAGGAAGGGGAAAAGGAAGGCTGGTCCTAGCAGAGCATTGCTTAAAAATATGGACAAAGGCAGGAGAAGGAATTCAACTGTATCCTCCAGACACACTGTGGAAGTGGAATTTCCCTTTCCACTGTCATACACAATGAGGCCAAGGGCCCCTGTGTGCTGCAGATAACCCACCTTGTGCCCCGTGAGCTATGCCAGGTGGCAGGAGAACCATTCCAGATGTTGAGATTGGGCTTGGGGAGAGAGGAGGATGCAGAGGATGCAGGGAGTTGGTGACTTCAGTGGGGACAAAGCCAGATGGGCTCCTGTGAGTTTGTGGAGTCTGACAGGATAGGCTTTTTAAAGGAATGTGTAATAGAAATGGGGGCTCTTTCTCCTCAAGTTTTGGCAAGAGGATGCTGGTGAAATTGGACAGGAGCAGAAGGGTCTTGATCACAACTAGACTGGGACAATACAACTGACCTTTTTGGGTTTTGAAAACAAAGATTTAAAACATTTCTGGTTTTGATCGACCTCTAACTGTGATGGTGCTCTGTACCCTCCTGCATTTTGGACAGCAGTGTCAGGACAGAAGAACACTCTTTTCTCTCTGCTGGTCTTTGTGCAATTTCTCCAGTGTGTCCCAGGTAACCTCTAAAATACCAGTAATTTTTCACTCTAAGTTCTGGACCTTCATAGATAATACTTGAAAACACTTTCACATTCAGCTGCTAATCTTTTCTAAGAGTTTTGCTGTCTGTCTCACACAAAAATACTTATTGGTGTCCATTCACATGCTTGACTCTGGTTTACTGCTTGTAAATATTCACTGGGATATTCTCAGAGTAGCAAAACTGAAGTGTAGGCAGTGCAATGGATGGATAAGATGCCCCTGTGCCCTTCTCCTGTCTTTGCCAGTCCTGGAAATCACGGCTCTTGAACTGCTCCAGGCTCTGTGAAACTCCATGAGGTTTATTTAGCACACAGAAAGGCTGGGCCCCAAATCTCACTGCGGGCCCAACTCTGTAGCCACAGAGTGTATAAACAGACTCATGGCACAAATAACATCCATTTCAGAAGTACGAGAATACTTGAAAT
Organism: Oxyruncus cristatus; assembly: GCA_013399855.1. Classification (NCBI taxonomy): domain Eukaryota; kingdom Metazoa; phylum Chordata; class Aves; order Passeriformes; family Cotingidae; genus Oxyruncus; species Oxyruncus cristatus. The sequence goes on from VXAY01002603.1 coordinate 175,115, forward strand.
ATTCAGCAAAACTTTACATTCAAAACATAGCTAGTTCCATTCTTGTTGGCAAATCTGAAATTCAGATGAAGGTGAGTGGAAATCAAATGGAAGGGCAAACTTGTATTCCACAGTGAAGAATTGCAAACAGGTTCTTCAAAATTTTATATTAATTTGTTCATATTTCATGGTCAGCCTCATTGCAGTGACCCTGAGATGAGCTCAGCTGGTGCTAAAAACACCAAGGTCACGGGTTTGATCCCTGTATGGGCCATTCTCTTCCAGCTCAGAGTGGGGCTCTGAGGGATTCTGTTTCAGTTTGGGAGGTGGGCAGCACGTGCAGGGCTGAGGGGTGTGTTGAGGGATCCGCTCAGCCCCCCAACATGCAGGGGGCTCAGGGGCAGCTCAGTTTGGGCTCTGGGGGTGAGAAATGAGTGGAGCCCCAGGCAAGAGGCCGTGAGCCTGTGCATAACAAAGGGCACAGGCACATGTGGCCCAGCCAGCCGAGGCAGCTGAGGGCTCCAGGCTTTGGTGTGCTTGGACTGTGAGGGGGTAAAAGCCCAGGAATTCCTTTGGTTGGGGTCCCTCATGTGAGGTAACAGCTTGGGCTGTTTCTGTGTTAATGCACTGGGCATAAATAGCTTTATGGAATAAATAGCTTTGTGGACATCTGAGGCTCTGCCATGGGAAAACTGGGGTGGAACTGTTGAGGAAACTGGTCTGACAGTGTGTGGGGGGTGTGGGGAGTCCAGCAGGACCTGTTGGCTCCTGGAGGCACTGCTGTGAAGGGGGTCCTGACCCAGCAGTGCCAGTCTAGGGGGTGGGAGTGTGACTGCCAGAGTGGCTCCTGGCCGGTCGGACAGGGAAGTCGCCTTAACAGATGCACATTGATTTTGCACAGCCTTGTTCCCAGCATCAGCTGGTAGGATCCCTGGCTCTGCAGTGGGCTCTGTGCTTGGACAGGCTCTGGAGAAGGATGCTTGGAAGTTCCTTGGCAGCCAAAGGGTTTTCTCCTGGTGCTGGCCTGAGACCAGAGTGTTCCCTGCTTTGTGTGTCCGCAGTGCCGATACATCTGCACAGGCCCTTGGGATGGAGCAGGTGCTGAACTGGGATCCACAGGGGGATCAACCAAAGTCTTATCACAGATCAGACAATGATCCAGCTCTGGGCTTGCCAAGGTCTGTTCTCCAAGTTCAGACTCTGCTCAGCTCTTCAAAACATGTGGGGAATTGTTCTAGTCATTGTGAGCTGAGCATCTCCGTGCTAGCAAATCCCCAGTTTACACAATAACCACTGTCTGCTGTCTTCCAGGGTAGAATGGACACCAGACACATCAGGGCTAAACTTGGAGGGGTTTTTGGTTTGTAAACCCACAAGAATAACAGGGGGAAAGACATTTGTTCAAAAAAAATTACTCCAAAATAATTTCATGTCCAACAGATTTTCTCACAAAACCAGGGAACCTCTTATTTTGTTCCTGGCACTAGCATTTGACGCTCTGAATTAAACTTCTGGAACCTGAGCAAAACCCAGAAATATCACGAGATGCCTTACAGAAAGCTCAGCTGCTAGAATTAATCCTTTATCTCGATTCTGTGAACCTCTGTTTTTTTAGAAAATATAAAATATTGTCTGGTCAGATTTAAACCTGTAGTTCTGTAGACATATATACCCTGGTGAGAAAAAATAATTTAAAAAAGGTTTTCCTATTTTTCATTTGAAATATTGATTGAAGTAATTAATTTACAGATGTGCAGTGAAGCCCTTTTCTTCCACAAGTGCTGTAAATCAGAGCAGCTTCTAACCCATGCCCCAGGATTTTTGCCTGTATCCTGTTTTCAGTGCAGTTTCCCTCAGCAGAGGCAGGATGTGAAGCAAACCTGGCATCAAACCTGTTAACTCTGCTCTGCCCCAGCTGCCTCTGTAGCCCTGAGCCTCACACCTCATACCCCGCAAGCTGCACGTTGCTGAGGGACATGTATCCCTTTCATGGCACAATTTAGCCATGTTAGCATTTGTTTTAAAATGTTTGAAAAACAGTTCTATGATCTTATGTTAAAGCAAAGCTTCGGGAAATTCTTGTTTTGCAATGCAATGCAGCTGTAGCAGCCTGAAAAATACAGCCAAGTTTGTGGCCAAAGCAGGAATGATTTGTTAATTGAGTTTATCTTCTACTTTCAAATTAATTTGTTTTATTGTTTGTAATTTCACATTCTTCTTTATAGAATACTGTACTGTTCTAAGGCTTTCATATGCTAAATTAATCCAGCGTCCTTTTCTCTTGTGGGTCACCCTTTATTTAAGGATAAAAAGTACCTCCTGGAGATACTGCAGATAAATTGCAAGTCAGCATTTCTGTGGGCTGTTGTTACAAGGCACAAATTAACCTAAGATGAGAAGCTTTTGTAAATCATTAGAGCATCCTTGCTTTTGTCCAATATTTTTTTCCTACATGAACATCTGTAATACTGTGTGCTTTTACAAATGCTGATCTGATGATTTTTAATCAGTGGAGGCAGGGACACATTGATTAACTATGCCTTTGTTAACTGCAGTAGCAGCCAACTTGGAATGTCTTTGGTAGCTAAGAATACAACAGATTTTTTCAGAGAGATTCATCTTCTTCCACATTTTTTTCCTTGCATTTCTTTCCTACCTTTGTCTTTATTACAGAGTGACAACCAGCGCAGTGAGGTACTGTGCACACTGACAGTCCCACTATTACAGAATAGAGTTCTTACAGAAGAAAACACAATCAGTTCATCTCCTATGCATAAATGCTTTGTCTCTGCAAACTGCACAGTGAGCTTGTTAGTTCAGGGACCTGTTACAATATCTTTAGGATAAGATAAAAACCTTTTCAACCAACTTTTTGTATCAAGCTCATTTACTTGATACTTTACTTGTTTACTGCTCGTAAAATACCTCATCAGAAACAATAGGTCTTTTTGGACCAAGGAGATAAAGAAACCTCTGAAATAAGAATTGCTGATCTTTTAGAAAAGGGTCTGTAAAACCCAGCAGCCCAGGATTAGGGTGCTAAAGTACCTGGGCCACTTTATACTTGAGCTTTAGGAGACCAAATCACTGACCTGTTTATGTAAACTGCCCTCTAAGCCTTAAGCAAATCTCTTGGCAGGAGAGATGTGCCAAAGCTGGTACATGGTGGCTGTCACCTCCTGGCTTTGGGCACAGTAAAGCCATGGCACCTCAAAGACAGATACCAAGACAACCCCCCCTTTAGTCACAGAGTCACAGAATGTGCTGAGCTGGAAGGGACCCACAAGGATCATCCAGTCCAACTCCTGGCCCTGCCCAGGCCCATCCCCAAGGGTCACCCCCTGTGCCCCAGAGGATCATCCAAACCCTCCTGGAGCTCTGGCAGCCTTGGGGCTGTGCCCACTGCCCTGGGGAGCCTGGTCAGTGCCCAACCAGCCACCCGATAATAAAACCTGTTACACCAAATCATAGCCCAGCACACACCTGCTCCCCCCAAACAGTTCTGGACCTGTAACTGTCCCCACCACAAGAGAAATCCTTTCCTAAAGGGTTTACAGGTGCAATTTGCAGGATCATTTCTGTCCCTTTTCTGTTATGAATGTGCATCGACAACATAATCTAAATATTCCTCAAAAAAAATCATGAAATGTCTCTTCTTTTAAACAATCTGAGAGTGTTGTATTATAGCCCAAGAAAGCCAGAGATGTTCCTCTTGCAGTGTCAATTGTAAACAGCTCTGCTGTTGTCTGCACTTGGTGTGAGTGCCCTCAATGTGAGGCCCAAAGGGATCTGTGGATATATACATAATTCATAACTTGTTTGCTGGTATATCTTAAACTATTTTACACATTAGAAAATAATTTTGGTGGAGCTAAAAAAACCTTTGCAATGAACTTCACAGCTGAAGGACAGCAAATAACATTTATCTCTTACCTGAGTCAGAGTTAGCGGAGCTTCGGTTTGTCCCCAAATCAGGCAAACTAAAATCAGCAGTATCCCAAAATGTTAAGTAGTACAAAAAAAAGAAGATCAAATAGCAAAATCTACTTCTCTTTTCGTTGAGCAATACTGGGAGTGTTCAGCTCTCCAGTCTCCAAGGTTTTCCAGCTGGGAGTCAGCCTTTTCCCACCCTGCATCCCGGCATCCTGTTATTGTTCCAAGTTTTAGCAATACAGTGAGAAAAGGGAGTGGAGGAAAAGGAAACAAGATAAACTTAGCCTTATTATTGCTATATCTACTTATTTGTTACTGACTGTAATGACGGAGCTGAATAAAAGGAAACTGGCTCTGAGAGAAACACCAAAGTTGGTATGTTATTTAGCATTGTTTTAGAAAGAGCTTTAGGAGTTGCAAATCTGAATGGTACTTTCAGTGTCTGATATTTGATCAGCACAAACTATGTCTGTCTTGCACAAACAGGATTTTCAAAGCAGTTTGGAGGATTTTTACACCTGGAAGCCAAAAAGGAAGAGCCCTCATAGGAATGAGACTGAGTTCCTCTAAAGCTCTGTCAGTGCTGAATATAAAGATGAAATTTAACAGGATTTTTCACAGGTAAAGTGAAGAGCCTGGGAGCAAGACAGTGTAGGCGGGCCTTTCAGAAGGAGAAAATATTTGTAACATCTTGATTATGGTGAGTTTTAAGTCTGGAGACCACTCAGGGCAGACAGAAGGGAAAGCTTCAGCGTTTGAGTTACATTTCTGAGGGTGACTGTGGGGCAGTGGCAGTGGGGGAAGTTCACCAAGACACAGGTGTCGGTGTCTCCTGATGGACCAGTGGGCTTTTCTCCAGCCTGTGCTGAGTGCCCAGGGGGGCTGTGGGACTGTGATGGATTCTTCAGAGCCCCCTGCCTGTTCCTGATCCCTGTCTGCCCGTTAAACTGAACACAAAGGTGTAGCTCTGGCATCGTGCAGTACAAATGGAAGAGGAATTTTTTTACTAAATAATGCAGAAGAAAATTGAGAAGTGTTGGACTTAAAACTCACTTTTTTGAGCCACTTATAACAAATGCAGGCAAATGTTCAACGTACCTTAAGTGCGATTTAATATTTTTAATTATTAAGTTGAATTAAATTTTTAATAATGTTCCACAGTTATATATTCTCTTGCTCCTATTTGTCCTCACAGTCCAGCACAGGTGGTGGCATTGATTTCCTGGCTTGCCAGAAGGCTGAGGTTGGTCAAATTGTTTCACATTTCTAGCATATACAGCAGCAAAGGTGAATGGCTTTTTTTAAAAAGTTGCATTAATTATTAAAAAAAAAAGTTAAGCAAATAATGAGGTGACATTTTTCAAAGTCCTGTGCAAGGAGCCCAAGCGGAGTCCAGTTTCCTCACGCAAAAATCAGCCGTTGCTGTGCCGCTGCTGAGCGAGGAGCAGGGAGGATGTTGATAGGAGTTTTCCAGGGAAGTACAGCTATCTGATCAGGATGCAGCTCCCTGATAATCTGGTGCCCACAGCAGACAGCGGGCCCAGATATGATTTACCCTTGCAAATGGATTCACAACTGTCCCAAAGCCTTTGATGTCCCTATCTGTGGGCTTGGGAGCTGCTCAGCTACTCTAAACAAAGGACAAGGGCAAGGGAAGGGAGCTCATCATCTCCACTGCTCAGAAGGGAAAAGAGGAAACCCCAGTGTTTCACAGAATTGTATTTCACAGAATATTCTGGCTGGAAAGGACCCACAAGGATCATCAAGTCCAACTCCTAAGTGAATGGCCTACAGGGAGTTGGACCCACAACCTTGGTGTCATTAGCACCCTGCTCTAATCACTGAGCTCAACTCATGCCCTGAGGCTAAAGGCCGAGATGATCTAGGTCTGTTTGATACCTGCTAAATGAGCTTTGTATTAGCTGATTTGTTTAATCTCTACTGAAGAGTTCAAGGAAACAAGGGAGAAAATTTCTGAAGGCCTTTTGACATGCTCTTTTTCAGAGCTCAGTAGAATAACCGAAAGCTTTGAGGAAGACACTTCCACTGAAATTTTAGAAACCTGATTTATGATCTAAACCCTTCCCCATTATGCTTTATAGATGTCATCTCTGCTGAACTGATTCTTTAAGTCCTCTTTCTGGCTATGAGCAAATGCCTGCTGAAATTTTATGGAATGAAGAACCCATCCTTGCAGCCCATTCCAACAGGCAGCAAAGCTCCTGATGGTTCAGAGCACCCTGTGTCCTTTGGCATTTGCTCTGCTGTCCCTCCTTGGCAGTGAATGTCACAGCATTTCAGAGCTGCTGCCTCAAAACGCTGGCAAGCAGGTTTGCTTGTAGGGCTGAGACTTTCAGATTTATTTCTCTTTATCATTAGGACCAAAGCAACAGACTTTGGGAAAACTCCTTGACAACTGGTGCTTTTTGCAAGCGTGAGGGTAATGTTTTAAACCACATATTATTAATTCACACCAAATTCTGCATGATCAGACAATATTGGCAGGTACACTTACTGTTTAGGTGCCCCATTTCGTGTATGAACTCTTAACCTGTGGAAGTGAAAGGAATGGATAAAAAATGAATAGGAACCTTAGCCTCTAACAACTTTCCACTGTCTGTGTGACTCGTAGATGGAGACGGTGGCACATATAAAAGTGATAACTATCACCTTGGAATTTCAGTGTTTTCCTCCTGCTCCCTTTCCCAAATGACACCAGGCTTTTTTCATTGGTCAGTTCAGTGCTGCTGTATGAGTTTTCCATGTTATATGCTGCTGACCCTACTGGATCATTTGCTTCTTTCCATGAGCTTTTCCCACAGATGTTCATTAGCTGCTGTTTTGGGACTTTGTGGCACATGGTTAGATCTCTCTGGTTCAGATCAGCATCTCTTTCTATGAAACTTTATGATGCTAGCCTGTGCTATTTAAATGCAGGTGTCAGAGCAATCTGCCAGGCTACTTCTGCTAGTAAACTTTAAAATAGTCTTCCCTTTTTGAATAAGAGGGTAAAACTCAACTCTGTTTTGAAGGTGCTTGTACATAGTTTAAATAAGTTTCTGGGAATCTAAAGTAATAACTGTTGTCTTGCTGCTGCTGGGGGGAATAATATGTTATATTGGGCAGAAACAGAGCCCTCATTCACTATGTTAAGTCTGTGGTATCTGCCTGCTCTCCCTTGCACAGATACCTGTGAGTGGGTTAGTGCAAGTTAATGGGATTGGTAACTGCACAGAATAAATGTGACACTGAAACTTGCATCTTCCTTCAGAATTGTATTTTATCTGCTGCTGAGGATGTTGGTCAGGTGAGCTGAAGCTCTAGTTCACTACTTGCAGCCAGGCAGGCTGACTCCAGTGGTGATAGCTCTCGGTTACAGCTGGTTTCAGGTTTTCAGTGTAGTGCTTGTTCGCTGTCCCCTCCGATCAGGGTCTGTGGAGTTCTTCTCAAAGAATTCATGGAAACCACAGCCACAGCGACACTCTCATTGTTTTCCCAATGACCACAAATCCCAGCAAAGTTGGTAAAGCAGCCCATTGCCATTTTCTTTTTTAGCAAGTAATTCCAGTTCTGGTGAAATTCCACATGATAAATGAGCCCTTCTTCATAAGCACAGTCTTCGAACCCAAAGACAGCTATTGACACAGCCACAACTAAGGATCTTTAATTCTCAAAAGCAATGCCCTACTATCTGACTCACTGGGGAAGGCCTTCACCCTTGGCAATACAGCCCAGGAATGCTTTTGTAACAGTTTATAAAGGTTAGACCTAGTAGTCTGTCTTGTTAAACTCAGCCCCTTACAGGCACTGTGCGAGTGAAGATCTGCCAAGATTTGAAATTCAGTCACAGCAGTAACACTGTGTTAGTGTTTTTCTGACCAGTCAGGAATTATGGGAGAGCATAAGCTTTCCTTCAGTTATAAAAATAAACCCCAAATGCTCATTTTGAGCAGCTCAGATAATCGTGGTAAAATCCCTCCCATTGGAAATGTGCAATTGCATCTGACTGTTGTCTGAAGGCTCTCTGGAAGAAGCATTACTTAAAGTTTAAAAAATAACAATTACTGTTCTGTGTGGAAGGCATAATCTCTGCAGCACGTTGTGTTGTTATTCCTGGGCCTTTTAATCAGGGCAGTGCAGTGCTCTTAGTCATTTCCACCTGGTAACTGGTTTCCTTTTTGTCACAGCTTGAGGTGTGTATCCTGGAGGGAGTCTGACTCAGCCTGCTTTTGTCAGGTTTGTTAAACAAAAGAATGTAGCTCTGATTTTTTTTTAATTTTATTTTATTTATTTTTTTAGTATAAATTGTACTTAAAAATCTGCTGAGGAAATTTAGTTAAAGCTGGTGGAACTGGATGTTTGCTGGGGATATGCAGTAGCACTTTCTGAGATGTTTCCAGAGCACTGTTATGGCTTTACCATGCGCATTTCATTAAATTAGATCTCTTGTGGAAGGGTCAACCCTGTGCTCCTTAATCAGGCAAATCTCTCATCAAGTATGAGACCTCTGGCTGCATAAAGACTAATGACTGCAGGGATTTTTTTCTAAGATGTTCAGCAGGGAATGATCCCAAATGATCTTGTTTCCTTGTTTGGAAATGACAGGAAAAAACAGATGGTAGAAAATGCACCCGCTTTGTACAAAAACTCAGTAACACTCTGAGCAGGAGCCGTAAAATACAACTGCGTCATCAGCGAACTGAGAGGAAGGAATCATGAATCCCTTTGATTTGTGCAGTGAAGACACAATCCACAGGAATTTGCAACAAGCAAGCCTGCAGGCTAGCTCAGGCACTCTGACCTTCATCTGTGATTTCAGTTTGAAGGGCAGGTCTAATGCAGAGGTGTGATAAAGAATTTCCACAGAGGTTTTTGACAAACAATCTTGATTTCAGGGAAATCTTTTCCACCCAAAGAACATATCTGCTTTAATTGGCATGTCTCTTAAAATAGAACCCCAAACCAACATAATCTCTTCTTCTCCCACTTTAACAAAAATGATGAGAATCATCACATTTCATTCATTAACTCTGCAGGCTGTTTGCTAAAGCAGCCCAGCTTCCACCTCTGACTGGTAGTGTAAATAGGAAGCTCATGTTTTGGTGTAAAAGAGATGAAATGAGAGGGATAATATCCATCTTAATTTTTGGTAAAGCCTGCAGTGCAAACACCCTTTATGACTGTGGGATTAACTCAAAAAATAACCAGAAGCACAGTATGCAGTAGGTGATGGAGAGGTAATGCTGTGGAGCTGCTGGGGCAGGGACTGTTGAGATTTCCACCGGTGTGAGCCCTGTCTGTGCTTCCCAAAACCTTTCCTTCCTACACTATTTACAAAGCTGTGTGCCCATCCTGATCCTGCCTTTCATATGGCATTCTCCCCATTTTCCCCTCAGCCTACAAGCTCTTGACTCCAGTGGTGGGGTGACAAAGAGCGGTGGATCTTGGTCCCTGCACTCAGCAGCACTGGCTGCTTGACTTGTTCAGCAGTTAAATGTCTGCCAGGAAGCTCTGAAACAGAAGATGATTTTCAAAAGGGTTGAAATAATACTGATTTTTCTTTCAAAAAAGGCTGAAATCTAATTTTTTCTGCATCTTACTGTTCTGGGAGAGCTTCAGGGGAGATAAAAAGTCAGATTATTGCTTGAACTGCAACCTACATACCAAATAACAATTCCAGAACTAGGAGAGCCGTCACCCCAAAAGCTGCAGCACACAGAGAGCTCTGCTGTGCTGGGATTCATGTGGCTAGTCAAGTGCAGAGGGATTTTTATCCTGAGAGTAAGATTTTATAGCACTGAGGTGAAAAGAACAGGGTGCTACAAAGAGCAGGTCACTTTGGGTTGCTCTCAGGGCCATGCTGGGGTGCTGTTCACCTCAGGGTCTTTCCCCACTGACCATATCCGCTTGTAAACTTGCCAGAGAAGGGACGTGTCTCACTCGTGCTTTGTTCCCTGACAGATGAGTCTATGAATAAACAAGTTCCTGAAGGGAAGCCGCACTGGGTGTTTACAGGACGTGAGATGACCCATATCTTAAATGCTTTCCTTGATGCCCCTTGAAGTGTCCCCTAAATTTTCCTTTCATCTGTTACCTTGAGCTGCCAGGGCTCCAGTGATTTAACCCCTGTGTGTGAAGTCATGGCAGTGACGTTGGTGTCCCATGAAATGAGTCACCGCTCCCTTCTCCCGGTGTTACCATACAGGGTTAGAGATCCCCCAGCCATGGGGTGCCCTGTGGTGGTACAAAACCACACACACACGGACACACACACACAGAGACACAGATAGACACACAGACACACACACAGACACACACAGACACACACACACAGATAGATATACACACAGACACACACACGGATAGACAG
>VXAY01002603.1:185999-271546 GCA_013399855.1 Oxyruncus cristatus
ACACACAGACACACACACACAGATAGATATACACACAGACACACACACGGACACAGACACAGACACACAGATAGATACACACAGACACACACACACACATAGATATACACACAAACCCCCACACACAGATATACACACAGACACACACAGATAGACACAGACATACAGATACACACAGATAGATACACACAGACACAGACACACACACAGAGATAGATACACAGACACACACAGGCACACACAGGCACACACACAGAGATAGATACACACACAGACACACATAGACACAGATAGATACACACACAGACACACATAGACACAGATAGATACACACACAGACACACACAGACACACACACATAAATATACACAGAGACAGACATAGAAACACAGACACTCACAGATACATACAAACACACAGATATACACACAGACACACATAGACACACACAGATAGATACATAGACACACACACACGGACACAGACACACACACACATAAATATACACAGAGACAGACATAGAAACACAGACACTCACAGATACATACAAACACACAGATATACACACAGACACACACAGACACACACAGACACACACAGACACACATACATGGACACACAGACACACACAGACACACACAGACACACACAGAGACACAGAGACACACAAACACACACACAGGCACACAGACACACACATAGATACACACACACAGACACATGGACACACACACACACAGACACACAAACACACACACAGGCACATAGATACACAGGCACACAGACACCCCCACACCCCCCTATAGATACACACACATAAACACACACACACACATAGATACACACACATGGACACACACACACAGAGACACGCACTGAGGCACACACAGAAACACGCAGACATACACAAACAAACCTGCATACACACACAGACACAACATGCACAGACACACAGACACACACATACCGCCCCCAAACACACACAAGCACACACAAATACTCACAGGTACAACATGCACAGCACACACAATGAGCACACATGAACACAGACACACACAAACATACACATGAACACACACATGAACACACACGAACACACACACGAACACAGACACACGAACGCAGACACACACACACATGAACACACACATGAACACACCCACACCGACACCCACACCCACCCACACACACACAAACACACACATGCTGTCTCCTGCTGCACAGCCGCGGCCCTGCTCGGAGCACACAGTGCCAGCCCCAGCTGGTTGGCACATTGCAGTTGGGGCTGGCCAGACCTCCCTGGCATATGGTTCCATGGTAGGGAGAGACTGGGACACCCTGCCATCCGTGTGTGAGAGAGAGACTGGGACACCCTGCCATCCGTGTGTGAGAGACTGGGACACCCTGCCATCCGTGTGTGAGAGAGAGGCTGGGACACCCTGCCATCCATGTGTGGGAGACTGGGACACCCTGCCATCCATGTGTGAGAGACTGGGACACCCTGCCATCCATGTGTGAGAGACTGGGACACCCTGCCATCCATGTGTGAGTGCTGTGATGGGCTGGGGGAGTGCAAGACGTGGGACCTGGGCTGTGCAACACCACAGACAGGCTGTGAGACTCCACAGCTCCCACCACATGTGTCAGATGGACCCCACTGCCACCTCACTGCCACCCTTCTCCCAGGGGCACGGGACTCCAGGCTGGGTTTGTGTTGTCAGAATGCACACGGGAGAAGGGAAGGAGGTGCACATGCCTTCTCCACCAGCTGCTGGTGGACGTGTGCGCAGGGCTGAGCCTGTCTGAGCGCTTGCCAAGAGCTGGGTGGAGGGAGCTGCTCTCAAAAATTCTTGCTGAGGGGCTGAAGTGTGAGAGCCAAAGCACTAATGCCTCGTAAATTGGTTCAGTGACTTTTACTCATTTCTATCCAGTCCCTTCATTATACCCCCAGACCCAAGCCGCCTCATTCCTGGCGTTGCTGCCAAGTGCTGTGCAAACGCAGATGGTTCTGTGTATCGCTGCCATCCCCCATGGATTGTTCCCGTGCTGCAGTCGGCATTGTGCCTCTTTTAGCCAGTGAGTGGATGTGTAAGAACTCCTAATGGCTTGGAAATCAGTCAGCATGGATTTTTTCCCCCCAGCCTGTTGAAACACAGACATCTGTGTGGAGGCTGCAGCAGCCAGTATTTGCCTTTACTCAAACACTGGAGGCCGTTCTCTGCTGTGATGTCTCCTCTGCAGTGAAGCTGCTCTGATTAGCACTGGTTTGAATTTAGCCATTGCAGTGGCATGTGGGTATAAAGTTTCAGTCTTTCGCTAGAACTGATAAAATATAATTTAGTTCTTAATGGAATAAATATGTTTATAGTTGCATAGCTTCTTAGCTCTCAAGCACAGGGATGGTGCAGATCAAATAGGAATCTGAAGATTTGGGTTTGGATATTCCCGTTTGTAATTCTGGCATAAAGAAATTTCCCTGCAAACAGTCAGGGAAACTAGTCACAGAGACTGAGGAGCTTGGTCCATAAAATGCCAAATTTCAGTGAGTGATCTTTGCAAGGCAGTGGAAAAATCATTTTAATCTTGTGGTTACCTGTGAATTGGTCACTTTGACAGTGCTGAGGTGTGGGGCTGGTCTCCCACACTAACACTTCTGAGCTGTGAGGATCTCAGTGCAGCTCTGCTAACTGAGGGAGAACTGCTCCATGAAAAATGGGTAATGAATAATGAAGAAACTCAGGCTTTAGGAATTAATAATTCATGCTGGACAGATTTCTTTTGCTGATATTTCCTTGTGAACGTACAAATAGTTATGCTGTGCCCATCCCTGTGCACTTTAATAGAGATTAAAAAGAGTAAGAGTTGCTTCCTAACGTTCAAACAGAATCTCAAAGGAGAGAATATATATATTTAAAAGCACAATGGAAAATTTAAGACAGTTAAATCCTTGCTTTGACTTTTCAGGATTTACATTATTTTGGAAACTCAGAGAAATAGAAAAATGATTGATCTTGCTAGTTAGCAAGGATTGTGCACAAACACTTCTATTAGGATCTTTCTTCCTGAGTGCTCCTGAAAAAGTATGCTGCAAAATTAACTTATTCTCTAAAGATATATTTGCAATAAACAAGAAGAAAGATAAATGTTCATGAATTACTTCAAGTAGACTTCAGCCATTTTGACTTGTCACCAGTTTAATGTAGCAGAAAATTATGCTGATTTAACTTTAAAAATCTGTTTTGGAGAGAAAGCATAATTTTCAAACACTCGATTTGCAAAACACCCTGCCTTTTTTGCACACTGAGCACAGTATTTTTAAGTGGGCTCTGAGTATCTATGAAACAAAATGGCTGGTAATTAATATTATTTGTGTTGCAGAGTAACTCTTGGCTTCCTCTGAAATCCGCCTGAGGTCAAACCAGAGCAACAAAACCTGAATCAGGCCATTTTTTTGTGGATGGGGCAGCTCAGCCAGAGCAGGTCTGACCCAGCCCTTGACCCTTCCCTTCCCTCAAACCCGAGTTCTGTGGCTGTTCCTGTGTGGCAAAGCACCACAGAAACCTCTGTGAACATGAGGACCTGGCCTGTCGGGGTCTTGGTCTGAAATAGCCGCATGCCAGGGTGTTGATTCCTCAAAGCTGTGTGGGGTAAAAGAGACCATTTCAGGTGGAGGGGACCTGCAATGATCATCTGTATTTGGCTTCTGCAAAGCTGGGGTAAGATCTCATTACAGAAAACTTTTTTAAGACACTTCCAATGTTTCCTGCTGCATTCAGATGACAAAGGAGCTGGCTTTCCTGAAGAATATTGTTGTTTCCTTCCGTGACCTTGGTCGGCAGCTGCAGGTGTGCGGCAGCACAATGAGAAATCCTTCTACGTGCTGCCCTTCCACCTTCGGATAGGTTGGTTTGGGGGAGCTTGGATGAAACATGAGCCATTTCTAATCATCACCTTCCTGGGCAGGGGCAGAGGAGGGGCAGGACTGAGCTCTGCTCTGGGGGGACCAGGGACAGCACCCAGGGAAGGGCTGGAGCTGTGTCAGGGCAGGCTCAGGTTGGATCTCAGCAAAAGGTTCTTCCCCCAGAGGCTGGTTGGCACTGACCAGGCTCCCCAGGGCAGTGGGCACAGCCCCAAGGCTGCCAGAGCTCCAGGAGGGTTTGGATGATCCTCTGGGGCACAGGGGGTGACTCTTGGGGATGGGCCTGTGCAGGGCCAGGAGTTGGACTGGATGGTCCTTGTGGGTCCCTTCCAGCTCAGCACATTCTGGGATTCTGTGATCCCTGTGGAGTGTTATCCCACTAGGGCTGCACGTAGCAAATGAGTGCAGAAGTGTTCTGAAGTGTGAGCATTAAATACAAGCACATTTTAAAAATGAGGCTGTTGGAAAGGAAAAGGCACCTACCCACTGGCAGTGAATGTAGTGAGTCAACAGGCTGGAATGTGCTGTTGGCTGGGGGTGATGCTCTTTGGTGGCGTCCAGCTGGGTGGGGGGAGAAAATGCACGTGGTCTGGCTTCTCAGAGTGTTTCAGTCAAGGGGAGTGAGTCCCGACTGTGTGGGATGCCCCTGTACTTGAAGATGCCTTGCCCAGCCCAACAGGGGACAGCTTGTCTCGTGCTAAAATAGAAAAGCACATTGTGTGTATTCTGTTTCACACAAGCACTTTCTGACTGTCATGGCAAAGATTTTCGCTCCAGTCTTACCTGGAGGAAAAAAAATAAAAATGATATAATTAAAACAAAAGATTTATTTTCACAGTCTTGAGACTAAAGTGCTGGGTACCCCAGTGGCTGCATCTATGGGCAGGCTGAGATATCTAATATTCTACAGGAAAGCTTGTAAAAAAGTGAGTTTTTTTATGATACTTTACACTATTGGAGAAGACCTGATCTCTGATAATTACACAAGTGTGATTATAAAGAGCTTCTACCAAGGCTGAAAACAACAGTTCTCCAAAATCTTACATTTTAAAACAACTTATTGCGACAATAATAATAATTGTAAGAGTGAATTTACTTTCTTTAGCAGTGATTGACCAGTTCAGGTGTCTTGGGTTATACGTGAAAAAATGCTGTGCTTTATTTTAATTTGGCAGCCTGGAACTAGAGAGGAAAATAAAGAGCAACTGTAGGCATGGAGTTGGACTATTCAATCAGGGAAATGAGAAATTCCAGGTTTTGTTTTGGCTTTCCAGAGCAAGAGACCAACTAGAATATGATAAAATGAGCCTGCTGTGTCATCTTTGTTCATAAAGATGAACAAGTAGGGTTTGCTGCATAACCGAAAGAATTTAGTGGCAGAATAATTTTTGCTTCATTCTACTTATCGCTGGAGGGTCAGAGACTGTCTTTCTTCCGTAGGAGAAGTTGTGCCTGTCAGGCAGAGCAGCACAGTTGCCCTGGAAAGGTGTCGTGCTGGTTTGAAGGGAATTGCTGGGACCAAACAGGTGGTGATGGTTGGATGATTGCACACATTCCTGTCACACAGTTGAGAATTTGTTTTTTCTGATGCACTTCAGCGGTTCCCTTCTCACCCCCTCCTTTTTCAGCCAGCACATGGCATTTGCTTTGTTTTCCCTGCCAGTCCACACACGTGCAACATCCTACTCCTGCTCTTTCCTGCAGCTCCTCTGCTTCTCCCCTTGCCCTGGTTCCCTCTGTAGTGCCTCCAGCCCAATCTGTGCTGCAGAGCTGTGCCCTCAAACCTGTACAGAGCACAAGGGAGCAGTTCCCTGTGTTGGACCAGAGAACCTTGAGTGATTGAATCCAGCTTTCCTGCTTTTCTGATTTTCCCCAGCAACAACAGATAGTGCCAAAAATACTCTCTGGGATAAAAGGATATGCATGCCATGACCCATCCTACTGCAGTGTGGTGTAGAAGCTTGTCCTGGGGCTCTGTGTTTCAGGGCCAAAACACCTCTTTCCAGCTTCACTGGTGCCTCATCTACAAAAGCACGTGCAGTGCCACAAATGAAGGTGAGCCCTGCTGGGTCCATTGCTGATGAAGTTTATTATGATGTCCAGGACAGAATAGGGCCCTGCTGTGCTGAACATTGTGCAAATTACTTATTGGTTTGAAATCTTCAGTTCTTGGCCAACAGAGTGCTCTTTTCTTCACTCCTGCAAGGGGTTGCAGACATTAGGGTTTTTATCTATTTACCCAGCTGTAGCTTAATCAAGCTTTAAAAGTAACTTTACGTTAAATTCTGTGACTGAACATTACTGATATGGTTGTCAAGCACTGGAAATGAAGAATTGGAACTTTACCCTGGAGAAGAGGAGGCTCAGGGAAGACCTTCTCACTCTCTATGACTACCTGAAAGGAGGTTTTAGCAAGGTGGGGTTCAGGCTCTGCTCTCAGGGAACAAGGGACAGGACAAGAGGAAATGGCCTCAAACCACAACAGGGGAGGTTCAGGTTGGATATCAGGAGGAATTTCTTCATGGAAAGGCTGCCCAAGGAGGTGGTGGAGTCCCCAGCCCTGGAGGTGTCCAAGGAAGGCCTGGCCGTGGCACTCAGTGCTCTGGGCTGGGGGACAAGGCATCAGGCACAGCGTGGACTCCATGGCCTGGGAGGTCTTTTCCAACCTCAATGATTCTGTGAGTCTGCACAGGCTGCTCAGGGTGAAGTCCCCATCCCTGGAGGGATTAAAAGCCATGTGAATGTGGCACTGGGGACATGGGTCAGTGATTGCCTTGGTAGTGTTGAGGGATGGTTGGACTTGATGATCTTAGAGACTTTTCCACCTAAACAATTCCATGATTCTATGAAAAAAAATTTGTCTGTGAATAGATCAAATATTATTTCCTATTGATTTTCTAGTTTTTATTTATCACATCTCTTTAAGGATGGCTTAGATTTTTTCATTCTGGATCCTGATCTATGACCCACAGTGTTATGATAATACAACCATGGTGGGAAGAACTGGCCCATTTCCTTTACTAGCACTGCTGGAATTAGTAAGGTAATGTGAATTTCTGCTTTACTTCTGGAGGCTGATGCTGCTTGGAAGTGTATCTTTTGAAAGTAGTGAGAACTACTATGGTGATTTTAAAGGCTTTATTACTATTTAAAATCAAATGCTGCCTTCATTTTCTGGAAAGCAGAAGCTGACTTCTGGTTTTAATTGGATTGGTAGCATTTTGTTGTGTGCATTATGCAGTGTGAGCTGCTCTCAGTTCTATAAATGATGCAAACACTCACAAAGCACTTAATCAGCAGGTAAAGCCTAAGCTGAAGATGCTGCTGAGGTGTGTTAAGTGCTGGACTCACCCACCCTTCAGGGAAGGCTGTTTGCTGTCAGGTGCTGCCTTGTTCTCTGGTTTAAGGACTGCTGTAGGGACGTGTGGGGCTGCCTGGTGTCCTCTCTGGCACTATCTGTCCATCCAACACAGGCTGACACTGGGCTGGCATTGCAGGAGGGGCTGTGGAGCTCAGTTACCCCAGGCTCACATATCCCATGACATTTGCTGCATGTTCTTACCTACTGAATGACTTGTGGCCCCTCTCCTTGGTCACGAGAGGAGATTTTTATCAAAGAGAAAATAACCAACTGATGTCTCAGCTTTTTGAAGACATTCGGTAAAACCCACGTATCGTGGTGAAGGGGAAGATTCAATCTGGATGCCAGTAAATGCTCTCAAATAGGCTTTGAATAGAATAATAGGTGGGAATGGGAACTTTCTTTCTTTCTGAATGCAGTAGTTCTGGTTTGTTTTGACCCATCTATGCCTCTGTGGAAAGGATTTCCGCTGCATAACAAAGCTGGGGACAGGAAACACATTGTGTTTGGGCTCTTGCTGAAAACAAGGTATAGACTGTTGTAAAATGGTAAACTTGTACCTTTAAAGTGAGCTTTTCTCTGTTGGGATTGTTTTGGGTTTTTTTTCACACTTAATAACTGGCTATTGGGGAAACAAAGCAAAATGTAAGGAAAAGGAGAAAATTGTTTTTCTGTGTTTCTGCAGTATTTTAATACTAATACATTTTAGAAACAGGAGATCTTGGAGGAGATCCAAGATACTCTTTGCTGTGTATACCAGTTCCTCCAACAGATAAAGGTTGTATCTCACCTTGCCTACACCTGAAACCCCCTCATGAAGAGCTATTGTACCCCAAGATACGGTAATCACTTTGTGTGCTGATATGACTTCAGCAGGCAGACACCTGTCTGGTTAGTGTCTCTTCTATGGCTGTGACATCTTTTTTTCTGCATTTAATGACAGCTTAAAAGAAAATCATTACCATTGGGTCATTAAAATCAGTGATAGCTCTGGCAGATTAAATAACAGATCATGTAGATTAGTGATACATGAAAATCAACAGCAGCAGAAATATTTCGTCTCTATGGTTTACTTGTTTTCTATGCCAATAATTCAATGATGCTTTTGGGTCTGAATTAAAAATGTGTTCTGTGATGTTGTCAGGTACAAGCAACCTGAGTTCTAAACAGTCAGTTTGCACTAGTGACTAAGCCTAGAGACGAAAACTCCATGTCCTGGGTTTTGTGACCAGCCCCAATAGCCAAATCTTCAATGACCAAGGACTTTCTAATAAGAATGTGTATCTGTGCTGTGCAAAGGCAAACCCTGTTATTAATTGCCTCTGAAATTTTCTTGGTATCCTGATGAGTAGATTTGTTATTTGATGTGTGTTAACTACATTCTAATTACTCTTGGTTGTAATATGAAAAGTAACTGGTGAGACACCTTATTATGATGTTTGACTTCACTTGCAGAGAAGGCTGAATTTTCTAACAGATCTTCTTTGGCAGTTATATGGTAGGGTTAAGAGGATAAGTGTAGATACCATGAAACAGAGAATACATATGGAGAAAAGTAATTGTCTATTAAAAATTATGTGAAAAATACTTGTAATAAGTCCTGTCTGTGATGTTGGCTTCATTATATAGACAATACCAATCCAGGCTGGCTATTGAGCAGTTTTCTTTTTGGGTCCCTTCCCTCAGCAGACTTCAAAGATGAGAGAAAACATTGAATTTTTTTTGGTTATATTCCAGGTTAATATCAATAAACCTTAATGCAGCATAATACCTGGAACATCACTTGAGGTTACGGAGTTTTTGAGAGGGAGATGCAGTGAGCTGCTTGGTACAAGGTCTCTGTAGGAGAGGTTTTTGTGCACTTCTCTGGACTCTTCCTCAGCAATACCCCAGGTCTGTTTTCCCCTGCATGCTGTTTTGTGCTGACCAGCTCTCATTCCAGTGCTTAAAAAATGTACCCCACCTAGTGTGATGAATGAATTGGCTTTAAAGAACAAGAGGAAAAACACATTGAATCCATCACCGGGCAAAATCCCCTGGGAAGAAGGAGTCCAGGAAGGATGCAAGAATGTGACCTGAAAGCCAAAGTAATCTTAAACACACTTTTTTAACCTTGATAGGACAACATTTAAGGTTACTTAGTGGATGGTTATCTGTGGCCAGAGGCTACTGAGTTTGGGAGCAGCCCACAGCGGCAGTGAAAGTTATTACTGGGGGAGGTGGGTACCAAAGATAGAAACAAGGGCTTCAGCTTCTGTTAAAAAGCTTTTCACAGAGCACACCAAGCACACAACCCAGAGCACCTAATTGTAAACCCGTGTGTTTTCTGTGTAACCTTTAGAGCCTTTCTAATTTGAATGATCAAATAGTCTGAGATGCTTGTAAGGGACATGGAGCTTTTAACTTGCTCTCTCACATGGCTGGAGAACAACGTTCAGTGCCCAAGAAAAAAGGGGTTTCAAGCACATGGGCCATGTAGCATCTGCTAAACCTGGATTAGTGGCCTTTTCAATGAATTAAGGGACAACAAGGTGTGGTGGAACTCGAGCTGTTGCTTTTCTATAAAAAGAAGGCTACTTGGGCAGTTGCAGTTTTCCTTGGTGAGTGCTGAGAGTTTGGGGGTGACATTGCTGAAATATTTAAAAGCTCAGTTTGCAGTTCAAGCATTAGACTGTGGGAAAAAAATTTACATCTTGGTCTAACATTAGGCTCACTTAATACGAAAAGAAGAAAGCACTGTTTCAGTATGTGTAGTCAGAGTGATATTTAAAAGAAAATTAAAATAGTCTCCAGGTAGGTGGAGAAGGCCTGAAATGCATCACTGAAGATCCAACAAAGGCAATATTCTCTCCCCTTCTACAGAGATGTACTTGCAGCTGCTGGGAGTTGTTTGGAGACTGCAATCAGTCCTCAGCTGTGTCCACGCTGGGTATTCAGCCTCAGGCAGCTTAATTTGACATATGCCTGGGCTACTCTGCTCCCACTTCCCCTCTCTGATCTCTGATCCCTCCACGGCACTGTCTGAGTTGGTTCTGACTGAGGACAGCTCACCTCTGCAGGTAAATCTGAGAAGGAATTCCTGTCTGAAGCTGAAAGAGTTGTCTGTCTTTAGGTTCTCTAAGGGTTGTTTTAAGCCAGCAGGTTGTTCAGATGTGGCATAGAACTCACATAAGGAGGTATTCCAGTAAAACATGGAAAATGGTGTCATGTTTTACACTTGCTAGAGCCACAGTCTGGTACCTTGACTGATTCTGGGCAGCCTCGTAATGGTCCCATCCAGTTGAGGCTGTTCAGGAATTTCAAAAAAGTAATTTTCCATGTGAGAAATTATATGAATTGGTCCCACAATGCTGTTTCTGCTGGTGTTACTCATAAAGCTCTAATGGTCTGGATTGGTAACTGCTAAATTACTGTAGCTCTGTCATCTTAACTGATGGATTTACTATTAATGTGAGAGCTAAGTGACACGTTAAATATTATAGCCATTATTTCATCTTCTTTTAAAATATAGTCTGGCTTATTAAGTGTAATTTTATTTCAGCTAGACTTGTGTAACATATCATGCCAATATAAACGGCTCTACTGCAGGTGAAACAGAACTCTGAGTGAGGTCAGATGTATAAGGTTTAGCTAGCTGTCAATTTTTACGTATCTGTTCTGAAATACTTATGCCCCCAGAAAGAGAGCCCTTCAATGTCAAGCAGAATTTACAGCTCTTAAAAAACCATGACCAGAATATGGCAATGCTCTCCTTAATATTGGAAACTTGAGAATCTGAGAAAGAACACGTGGTAGGCTTGCAAAGGTATGAACAAAATTATATTGCTGTTAAGAAACCAAATGAATGTAATGGAACACTTCTCCTCAAAAACGATACCAAAGCCAACAATAACAGCAGTGATAAAGGGACATTCAGGTCATGTCTCACATTCAGGAGTGGCAGTTTTTGCAGAGGACACAGGATAGTTGTTGTCACAAACGTTGATAGGTACAAGTCAAACCCATGAAATCATGTGTCTCAGGTGTGACAACCAGCTGACACTAAGTCTGGCCTCTGGTAGTGATGTCATCACAGTAACTCTTAAATCTGTGTAAGTGCACCAAAAGCTTGCCTGTTAAAACTCAACTAGGAGGCAGATAAATAATAGCAATCTTGAATTTTCCATTTGGGCTGAGAACAGCTCCGTATTGGTCACAAAATGGCTTGGGAATGACCAGACTGAAAGACTAGAGAATGGGCTCTTTTGAGGCTTCTTACATGGGATGAATTTGTATGTTTGGTTGTGATTAGAGAGTCAAATAAAACCACACCTCTGCTTCTAAAAGGAAAATTAAATTCAATGTCCCCTGAAAGAGAATATTCTGACAAAAAAGATTTTCTAAAATGAGTTCCATAGCAAAAATTTAAAAAGCTGTGGTTGCTTATTTCTCTAAGAAACCAAGTAAACATTTTGCACAATTGCTTTTGGCTTGAATCAGTTATTCTATTTTGAGGTCAGGCTGCTTTTACATTATCATCACCTCTGAAACATAATGTGATATACAGACAGTCATAACTTGCCTCTTGTAACTCGAGAAATAAAAATGTAATGGATTCCCACTGGATTATAAATGGCTGCGCTAGGAAGACCTTCATAATTTTGTGGCTTTACCACATATGAATTATAGGCATGATCTCTCAGCAGCAGGATGCATATGAATATCTGTAATCATTGTGCCTTCATTTATGTATTCTCCATTATGCTTGTAATGTGTCCAAGGGTACAAATTATGGCCTGTAGCTGACAGCAGAGTTCAGCAGGAAAATCGTTCTCACGGTTGTGCCACGGTGATTTGTGCTGGAAGGAGGAGCCTTTCAGTTGCATCTTGCCACCCTCTCTGGAGGGTTCCCCTGACCTGAGAGGGACTGGGGGCACTGGGAGAAGCACTGCCTTCTCCTCCCAGGTAGGAATATAGGTGTGGAGGTTAATGAGTGGACAGCAGTCAAGGACCTGCTGGCCCCACCACTGCCAGCAGCTTAAGGGAGTTTAAAGGACACAGTGAAACTCCCATCACTTTGGCTTTTCCATTCAGAGTTTCATGACTTTTATTGTAGAAACAAATGGTTATTGTTCAGTCTGAACAATAAATTATCAAAATGAAAATATCTACGAAGTTGAACCAAGTCCATGACTGCTCTTGATAGGCTCGTCTGTACTTCATCTCTTTGCTGGTGCCCAGTAAGCACTAACCAGGGGTTGGGGCTCACTCTGTGCTGGTGGGCAGCTCTAGGCTGCTGAAGTGTTCCAGTGAAGCTGGGGATCAGATTTGTGGTGTTTATAAGTTTGTCACTGTCACCTGGTGTAACTCAAACACAGTGGTGTCCTTGCAGCTGTCAGCCTAAAAAAGACCACCAAAACCTTATGGAGCTGGGGCTTCTCTATCTGATGATTTTGACATGTTCCACTCCTTCTCTTATGACCTAATTTAGGGAAAATATGCTTGCCACTCCTGTGCTTTCTGCATGTGGTGCGGCCTCAGTGATTCCTGCCATGGGTGTTACAACTGCTGGTTAAAATACAGGATCCTTTCCTTCCCCCCTTTTCTGTGCATATGTGTCATTATCATCAGCAGTGCATATTTGAGCTATTTTACCCGAAGAGAAGATACCAGTGAAGTAAGGGTGTTAAAAGCAATTTGTGCCCCATCCAACAAAAATCTCACACCTCAAGGGGAGGCAGGGAATGCTGTTCTTCCATCCATGCCAGTGGTTCTGGGATTGCCTCCTCACTCTGGTTGCAGACCTGGATTACCCTGTGCTGGCTTAGGAGTTCTGACAGTTCTTTGTTCCCCAAATGAATGAAACCTTTTCTGTGAGCTGGCAAGAGGAGTTTCTGGGTCCAACAAGAACATGGTGTTTTCAGATTATTTCTGCTCTTGTTTAATGAGCTTCCCTTTATGGTTTTGTGATGGCCTCAGTGTTTTTGGTGACACTGAGAGATCTGGTTAAATGACAGTGCAGATTTTATCATAGTTCCAGTCCATTAAAAGTTTGTTCCAATATGAGAATCTTGAGTTAATCTAGTTATAAGTACATGAGAATTTTCCTATGGGACCTACAAGAACCATAGGACAAAACAATGTTCTGTGGGCTCTGCTGGTTTGGAAACTGGAAAAACCTTGGGACTCTCTCAAACAGGGGCTGCTGTTTTATTCCAACTTCTCTGTCTGATCTCCACTGTCTGAAGATTTATTTTAATGCAGTTACCTGTGGAGCTATTTAAAAGCATTTTCTGTTGCAAGTCTCCTCAAAAGGATTCTGCAAGTGCTACACTTAATTATTTCAAAGAATGAAAACGACCTTTAATATGTTCTCGTACATTAACCTTCTTCCCTGTGGTAAATAAGATGGTGCAAAGTATAATTTTCATGTACTAGACATTGCATGAAGCAAAGAGATAAATGGTATTTCTGCAAGTTATAGTATATAAATCTATTACATCAGGCTGTAGCTTTAGTAATCTGGATAATGTATTTTCCTTACTTTTGTGCATGTTATTGTTAATTGTTTGGATGATACAAGCTGTGTGTCGTCTGCAGCTGAGATGGGCAATCATTTACTGCTCCTACTTACAGTAAAAATATTGTCAGGATTTCGTGGGAGGGATAAAGTACCATGGTTTGGTTGTCACTCTGATTTTTTTGCTGCTTTTAGTTAAACTCTTAGCCAAAATATGATTTTTTACATAAGAGATCAAGTATAATCTTGGTTTTAGAGAGAGATATAAATAGGTTGTTTAGCTGTTTTCTCCAGAACCAACTCCATCCCAACAGCTTCCCCATGCTGCTGGAATGCAGGGGTCTGGGCTGTGCCAGGGTCAGGGCTGAGCCATTGAGTGCAGGACTTAAACAATTGCATGTGCAGTTTTCAGCACAAAAGTGAAAAGCTGAGGGTAAAAGTATCCAGAAATATGGTCATTAGTAACTCCCACAGTTAATAAACTCTTTAGATCTGCAGACATCCATCTGTCTGATTGCATGGACAGGGACCTCCCCAGTGGGTAGGGTACAAAGCTCCCAAAATCTGAATTAAGGATTGCAGTATTTGCAGAGCTATCCCATCTCGTGCTCAGTGTCTTCCTAAATAAGAGCAGTTCCCTCTGTGCTCATACCCTGAAGAATTGCTCTGTGATGGTCAAACTGAGCCAAACCTGTTCCTGGGACCGAGCAGGGCCATGTTCCCCACGGGCCCTGGTGCTGTTCCAGCTCCTCGCAGTTCCCAGGGGTGAGGAACTGCTCCCTCCACGAGTTGTGGTGAGATGTTAAAGTAGGTCAAGGCAGGCAGAACTTGGAGCCCCAGTTCCCCCTCTTAGGGATCACTTGAGTCACTTCTCTGCCTGGGAAAACACTGGTAGCCCTTAATAAGGGTCAGTCAAATTGTAATGGGTGAATGGAGGCAGGTGTGAGTGTGTGTTAATTTTGTCATGAATTTAAATGCATGCAAATCCATCTAATGCATTAAAGTGATAGTTTTCGGAGTCTGGATTTCAGAAATAGTTCTGTCATGGAAATGAAGTGGTATTGAGAGATAGTTTTCCTCTACTGTAGCTGTAACTAAAGATTTCTTCTTTTTAACCATCACTGTCATTCTCTATTAGCTAAAAAAACCAACCCCAAACCCAACAAAATAAAGTCACCCTAATAGTGAGTGAAACCTCCACGTAAATAATTACTTTCTGAATCCCCTGCTAAATGTCATCCAGTTAAAAGTTGAGAAATAAAGCCGTGAATGCAGTAAACTTCATTGCACCATTATGCAGCTTTTGCTGATTTAAATGCTGAGAATTTGCTGTCTACTTTGCACTTTTAAGTTGAAAGATTTATTTCCTTCCTTTTCTCTCCAACTTTCTAGAAGGTTCACAATTTCTGTTCCCCGCTTAAAAAATTTGCTGTTCCTTTTTTGGTACCCCTCTTCCCCCCAAAAAAAAAGAAAAAGAGGCATAGTTTTCAGCTGGGAAAGGAATACTGAGAGAAAATGAGACATAATTTTTTATAAGAAATTGAACTCATGCTTCTTAAGTTTGAGCCTTGAAGAGTCTTTGGATAAATTGCCATAATTTCACAGCCAGCTGTTAAAAGTATCTGAAAGGGGAGGTAACATTTCCATGAGAATGATCAGATTATAAATTCAAACAAAATATGCCAGCACCTTTCAAAGCAGCCTCAAGTTGCATGTATTGCAAATAAGTTGTCAGAAAGTGTGCAGAAATGTTCTTATTGGACTTGAGATGTGGAGGCCTGTTGTAGTTCAGTAGTTTGCATTTTATTTGTTAAAAGAGCTAATCTGGCTTAGCTGAATTTAGTCTCTTGAGTTTGTCTGATCTCTTTAACCAGTCCAAGAATGTCAGGACGATCTTCTGCCTGCAGGTAGAATGTCTGGAGTTGATCTACTTCTCCCATTCTAAGGAATATCTGCACAATAACCTTAAACAGGAGCGGAGCAGTTCAGTGTGGCACAACTTGGTGTTCTCATCAGGACCTTACGTTCTTCCTTCTTCAGGCGGTGTCTTCTTCAGACACCTGACCCCCAACATCCTTTGTGTGCTTTTTAAAGATGTCACAACTTTATTTTGAAAGAAGGAACCATAGACAGTTTTCCTTGAATTTGCCTCAGGCCTTTTTCTGATTAGAAAAGTGTGATGGGGTAAGGACTTAATCTTTGTGCTCAATCAAAAGTAGTTTGTACCCAGAAGTTGTTCATGTGGAGAAACAAAGCATCTGTCAGTAACTCAGAATAATGGAGCCTCTGAAAATCATCAGAGCAGGATGAGCAGGAGGAATGGCCTTGTTTTCCTAAGTTAGTCACTGGGAAAGGCTTAAGCTGTGATTGATGAGGTGCCTTAGGAACACTAAGAGCATCAGTCAGCTGGCATTTTCTTACTGCTGTGAGCAGTCAGAGTCAGCTCAGGACTGTACCCCAGGGAGGCTGACACTTGGTGGAAGCTTTATTCTTGCATAATTCAACCATGGCTTTGGTGCTTTCATTTTAGAACCTTTTAAATACACATTTTGTGCTTCAGCCAGTCAATGCTCAGGCATAGGAGTGGAAAAAGAGACCAAACATATGGCAGTCCTTGGAAAAAGGAAAACTTTAGCTGCCCTGAGTTCCAGTTAGCAGAGAATTCCTTAAAGAACAATCCAGAATGTGCCAGAAAGAAGAAAAGTAACAGCAGCGACCTGATCAGCTCATCTGCAGAGGGAATTTAGTTACACTTTTGTTTTGCTTATGTAATTTCCTTCTTCCTTCCCTCCTGTCAGACCTTGTTCACATCAAGGGATATCTGACAAGGAAAAGATGTGAATAGGATACAGCTGAAAGCTTTTGAGCTCTTGGGATTTAGGTAGGGAATTCAGACTGATCCAAAGCCTCCTCATCTCCTTGCTGCTGGATTTCTCTCCACCTATTGGAGAGGACAGAGGAAAGATGGTCAGGAAGGTGACTCCAGGGCACAGAACCAGGACTGAGGGGCCTGACTGTCCTCACTGGAGAGAGGGTCTCGCCCTTCCCTGTGTGCTCCAAGAGAAGAGCAGTCAGCCCAGGGCAGCAGGGCTGGGAGGCAGGAAAGCCTCACCCACCTTTACAGATTCCTGGCATAAGGAAACAGAATCCTGCTTGTTCTGAGGAGGCCACAGCTCATGAGAGTTAGAGATGCCCATTTGGGCCCCAGCTGCTGAGACCCAGCTGATGCTCCCAGGAAGAAGAGACCAAAAGCCATCCTGATCTTGGATTGCAGGGTTACCAGGGGGTTGCTCAAGCTAAATTAACTTTATCATTTGACAATTGTATTAATTAGCTTTTTAGTTGTGCTTATTGTCCGTTTTTTGCCCACCATTCCTAAAATAAACATGTTTCTGTGCCCAGAATGTGACAGTAGGGCCAGGGAGAGGATGTGGCCTATGGAAACATGTGACCTGAAGCCAAAGCTCTACTCAGCTAGTCCTGATTTTCCTGTTGCAGTTACTCACCTGGAAAGCCTGATACAGTCTCCAGCTCTGATCACTGGCAGTCTACACTCTTCTCATCATCTATGCTATTTTCCTGGCTCTTCATCCAATCTGTCTGCATTTTACTGTCTTTGTGGCTTTCCATTGACACTGGTCTTTGTCAAGTGAATGCTTGTTCCCCCAGTATATTGGTTCTTAGCAATTCTTCTTGTGTGTTTATTTTTGTACTGCTTGTAGCCACAACCTCTAGTTTGGCATTTCTTCCTTTTCTTTCCTTCTTTATTTTTTTCTTTTTTTTTTTTTTTTTTCCCTAGCCAGTCCCAGCTCCTGATCTATCCTGCTGTCCCTGATTAGCTGGCACTTATCTTCCCCAATATTAAACTCTTACCCTTCATGCCAGCCAGAAACAGGCAAAAGGAGCAGAAAAGCATTTTGTTTGGAAATGTCTTGGTTCTATCAAGGAAATTTCCCAAGTAAACTTCCGTAAGGAAATAACACTCAATGGGCATGAACTTTACTTATGAAGTCTTCTCAAAGTCAGGCAGGTTATCATCAAAACTAAAGCTGTTTGTATTTTGTCTCCTTGCTCCAAGCACTCGCAAACTCCTGATCTTAAATTAAAAAAGTTTGTAAAAGTTTGGAGTTAACCTGGGCAAAATGAGCTTGTTCTTCCTTCAGGGGCATTCTCAGAAGTGGCAGAAGTGTTGTGGTTGAAATGCTTGCACAAAATGTCTCCCTTTGAAATGCCCAAACTGTTAAAGATTTGACAAAGTTCGCACCTGCAGCTGCTGTTCTGCATTTCCAAGTGTCAGGCAGCCCCATTACAGCCCCTGCTCTGCCTGTGGCTGAAGGCTTTTCACAGGGTTATGATTTCTGTGTGCTCCCATCCCTCTGTAGTTTAGCGGAGCTGCTTTGCTCTGTTCATCCTTCAGGTCTGCCAGCGAGACATGTCTTTGTGTACCACCCAGGCACTGTTATTCTTCTGCAGGTATTTAAATTCTGTAGCACCAAGAATCACAGAGGAGATGTGCTGATAGATTTGTTAATTGTTGGTACGTAATGGTATCTTTTGAAGAACAGCGCCTGGCCAGGCTGCAATGTACTGCTGGTTGGCACTAGGGGGATACCTCAAAGTCAGGACAAAAGCTGTCTGAAATGCTGCTGTATCACACCACTCTTACTGTGCCGTGCACAGAGCAACAATATCCTGCAGGAAGAGGCTCTCTGCAGCATCTGAAGGGCAAACAAAGGGGAAGGAGCCTTGATTGGTGAGCCTTGATTGCATTACACAGGGATCAAAGGAGATAAAATACAGTCTGTTGCACTGTTTGTAAAATAAAGATTCCAATTACAGAAGGTGGTGCCGCATCTGTGCCTCCCTGACAGCTGTGAGGAGAATGAAAACAGCAGCTCTCACTGCATTAAGGTATTAATAATTAATTCTTCCTTGGAACTCTGCACACTTAGGCACTGCACATACTGGTAGTAGAGTGGTTTGGGTCGAGGCTGGAATCTTCCAAGGTGCCACCTTCCCCCTTCTAACTCTCAAAGGACACAAGTATTCAGGAGCCCAGGGATCTGTGTTCAGTGATGGGTGCAGAGAGCTCACACAAGCTCAGGGACAGTGTGTGACGTGAGGTACAGCTGGGGAATAGGTGTGGACCCTCCTCAGCCAGGGGGAGCTGTTTTGCTCTTACACGGGACACGCAGGGCACGGGCAAAGCAGCTGAGGTGGCAGCAGTTCCTGCCTGGCAGTGGGGCTGACACCATGTGGCTGGAGGTTACCCTGACTCCAAGGTGCTTGGCTGTTCTCTTGTGCCATTCCCCCATGGAATTTCCTCAACAAAGGGAAATGGGGCCTGAGTTGTTGCTTTGAAGAGGAACATCCAAGGCACTGTGTTTCTGAGGATTGCTCTGGGAAACAAGCTGCACCTAAAAGGAAAATATTTCCTCAGCTCAGATGGAGGCTGACTCAGGTACCTGAGATGGTTTCTTGGGTCCATGGGATGTGGGAACTCAGTGTCCTGGCCCGGCAGTCTGTGCGCCCCACGCTGGGAGAGGGACCAGAGTGTGGGAAGTGTCCCCTCCAAGGGGTCAGGGCAGTGAGCCCTGTGCCTGATGCCAGCAAGGACCTGAACTGGGACCTGCTGCTGGACCATCCTTGTGAGCAGGGCCTGCCTGGTGCTCAGTGCTCAACCCAGCATCCCCACCAGTGTGTTACCTGCACTGCTGGAAGGGGAGCAGAGACAGGGATGGAGAACAGCTTTTCCATTTGACCGTGTGGCACTGGGCCAGCCCAGCAGAACTTGCCTGTCTTTGAGAAATGCTTTTATTAGTTGTCTGTGATGTGTTGGTGAATTAGGCCACATGAAGGTGCTTGCAGCCTCCTGCTGGGAGGAGGATGCTCAGAGATCCTTACACACACCTCAGAGGTGTTTGCACATTACATAGTGTTTGCAGTCTACTTGTCCTACCTTTGATCATGCCCTTGCCGAGTGTGTTCTAGTTGTATGCCCTTCCCTGTCTCAGCATTGATCCTTTTCGTAGTATTTTGTAACAGCTTGGGTCGAAATTCTCTTACAGCTCTCTAATTAGTATCTTTTCTTATGCTGCTAAGGCACATCCTGGGTCTGTTACACCAGCTGATAGTGTGGCTCCACATACACTATTTAATACATGTATATGAGCATTATGGAATGCATAATATGTCCTGCTGGTTAAATTTGGTGTTTTGTGTGTGGTTAGAGGTACTGTAGCAATACAATAAAAGTGATATCTGGAAGGCATATTTTTAATGTCTCAGATTTCAATCATACAAACCGACTTTGCTTATTTGTCCTAGGAGGGGATAGAATTAGAGTTGAGGATACACTTCAAATGCAGGGGAACCTTGAATTTTAGGATTGGTGTATTACCCCAGCAGGAAATAATGCATTGGCACATGAGGGGTTGGCTCTGCTGGCTGATGGCACCAGGAAGGTGTGAGTCTGCCCATGGCTCTGTCACAAGCCTTTCTCTCTGCATTTTTGGGCCCATTCCTGCCTGGGCTGGCTGTGAGGAGCAGGATTGGCTCCTGTGCCTGCTGGAGGGAGCAGAGTGGCCGTATGCTGTGCTTGCCAGAGATTTACAAGGAATGCACCAAATATCTCTCCTCAAGCTGTGCTGGGAGACTGTGTTCAACACATGCTGGATAACAGCACACCATCCCATGTACGTTTCCAAGTCCTGTAAAATATCCCCTCAGCTTCCATTTCTTTTCCTGGAGAAGTTACCAGATGCTTCGTTATTGTTTTGGAAAACAGGCTGCATATTACCCATATGTTTTCCCCCTTGTTTTTCAGGAGGCAAACTAAATGTTGGTGCCTGTTTCAAGTATTCATTAAATATTTTAGGCAGGTTGGAAGTGAAGAGCAGGAGCTTTTCACAGCAGAGAGCAGACAATTCTGTGCAGCGGGGCTGGTTGTTGCGGGGTCTGGGGATGGGGCTGTGGAAGCTCCTGGGTGGCAATGGGAAAGGATTAATAATCTTCATACACTTGCAAGAAAGGGAATATTTCAGGGTGTTAGCCAGACCTCCTGGTGAGAGATGGTAAGAGGTTTTTGATCCTTTAATCTCCTTTTCGAGGAAAAGGAGATAAGTTTCTTCTGCTGCATCTGAGGGAGGTTATCAGCAGCTCTGAGGTGCTGCAGAGGTAAGGGGGGGATTGGGCCAGGTTCTGGGTCTGTCTTAAAGCCGGGCAAAAAAGGGCTGTTCTCTGGGGCTGCTGCAGCAGAGGGTGGCTGAGGTGAACGAGGCTTAATTACAGGTCTTTGTTTTATATTCTGCTGCTTGTCAGACCCTGGTTAAGGGCATAAAGCTGTAGCTACACACACACTCTGTAAAAATGGGAATTCTGGGACAAATGCACCGTTCATATGGTGCAACTACTCAGGTGAGTTTAGGTCTGTGCAGAAAATGAAGACATTACTGAAAGCGAATTGTTTATAAAGTAAGTACCTATCCCAGAGTAAATATTAGTTGGAACCACGGGATAGATTCCCATCAATAGTGCCTTACTTCCCAAGTATTCCCTCTGGTGTTAATGCAGCTGTGCTGATACTGACTTATTTGGAAGACATTAGATGGAAACTGGCAGATATCCATGTTTTGCTTTGTTGAATTTTTAGGAAGAAGCTACTGTTTCAAAGTTTCTGATAAATATTTGGTGTGTAAAACTCAGCCAAACGATGCATAATCCAACACATTTCCCCCTCATCAAATTCCTCAGTAATTTCTACACTTTTTCATCTTGATTTTGTAAATGGCTTTTTGTTAAACTACTTTACCATTCTTTAATGGGTCTTTTTGCACCTCTTCATCTAATACAGTTCTGTAGTAAAAAGCTTGCCTAGCAACCAGTGGATGCACTAAGTATTATGAAAAAACTTATTAACGTCACTTATTGACACAACCTCAACAATTCAGCTGTCAAAAGGTTGACACTTCAGTGGGTGACAAGTGCAAGTGATTATTAATAGTGTAATTTCTGCTGTGTTTCATGTCAGAGTGGAAATATCAATTGTTTAAGAGCTGAATGTTGGCTGCTCTGAGGTCAGCTGAAGGGACCAGAAGGAAACGAGGGGCCATAGGTTGACCATAGGTTCATAATATACCTGCTTTACTGTCAGAGGAGAGAAGGGCTCACCCAGTGTGGGATTTCTTTGGAGAAGAAGAGGCAGTTCTGTGAGAAAGCTGGAGCTTTCCCTGGTACTTCGCAGGGGTTTGGAACTGGGAGGGGAAAGGTCTGTGATCTGGTGGCTTCTTGGCCTTTAGAGGCCTGCAGACATACCTGCTTAGCATGATTTAGACAGGAATGACCTTTCTTCAGAATACCTGAGTAACTTCCCAAACGACGCTCCATGACTTTGGCTCCAGCTGTCTGTGCTATTTTGCTCTAAGTGCCATAGATTTATATTTTATTTTAACTGTATCCTGACTAATACATAGTTCTTATCTGTATGAAGTCCCCCACCTCTGCTCCCAGCCGGACCCCCGTGTCCCCCATGGAAGGGGGGCTGTGGTGCCACGTTGTTGCTGGTTTTCCACTGCAGTGAGTGCTGTAGTTGGCAGGGTGCATCTGTGCACCCCCCACGACCTGCCACTGCTCCAGCTGGCCCTGTGACACAAATGACATGGGGACATGACAGTGAGGAGCCATGCCCTGCCACGGAATTCCTGTGAGCACGAGCTGTGCCCAGGGTTCAGCTTGGAGGATGTGTCCCCATCTCCGAGGGGAGACCTGCTCTGGGGGGGAATAAGGCACATGTTAAAGCTGATGACAATTCTGGCTGCTGTAACTGGGGGACTCTGCTCTGCCTTCCTGCCCTGTGGGAAGTTTGCAGTTTAAGGCCATGAGAAATGTTCTGCCTGTTTTATTGTGGCATTACTGCTCAGCCAGTGGCTGCCCTGCACTGATGCCCCGTGTGGTTCCTGGTGCCTTTGGCACACAAAGCCCCTGGGAGCAGCTGGGAGTTAACCAGGGCCAGCCAGGACCCAAACCCAGGAATTTGGCCTCCTTGTGTGTGCGTGTTAGGAATGCTCAGAACTGATGGCCTTAGCAGACCCAGGACAGTCATCTCCTGAGTTTGTGTCTGTTCTCCTTCTGCAGGGTAATGTTAATCAGGAATGACTTGGAAAATCAAGTATGAAAATAGAGCTTGTAGTGCCTATGCTGTGCAGGCCTGCAAGGGAAGTTGCACATGTGCCAGGACAGTGCACACATAGTAAATCTCTGCCCTGCACTGCATATGAAATAAGCTATTTAATTACAAGCTACTAAGACTTTACAAGCAAGTGAATCTGATTCATACACACCATAACTTGCATGAAAATAATGTCTGTACTTCAACAGATGAGCATATAAATGAAAATGTTAAAAATAAAATACTTTATTTCATCCTTTAATTTGTGTTGGTTCAAGGCAATAACTGTCACAGACAAATTAATATGCTTTATTAGGAAATCAACATGTTGGAGATGTAGCATAATCTGTTCTGCAAGGGAATCATGCCAGCATGTAATGACAATACATAGTATATACAATTCCTATTGATTTTTTTCTGGTTAGCAGCTTGAATGAGTAGCAGCTCCTGAACTGGTAAGTGGAGAAGTCTTGCCAAACTCCTGACATCTTTGAAGCTGAGTGACAGCAGTTTGGAAAACATATAATTGCTAAAGCATAATTAATAACAATTTTTAGCTGAACAGGAAAATACCACAGGGATGCTAATAATTAAATGCCAAAAGTGTTATTTATATGCCTAATCATGAATTTGGTCAATGTGTGTACAAGACCCCTCTATCAGTACAAGTTAGGAGATACCAGTTCTTCCCAATTATCCACAGGTCATTGGACCTTTAAACATTGTACAGTAAACACGGGAAGCTCCATTTCACAAATAACTAAATGTGCAATTGTCAATTAATGCTGTGGTCTTGGTCTTGGAGAGCACTGATGCTCTTCCGTGTAATGCTCTGCCATGAGACTTTAAGGTCTTGTCCGTGTATTTAAAAAACTGCTACTCCTGATTGCTGTTCTGCAGAGCTGAAATAGCTTTGGTAACTAAAGGTGGAGCAAATTGATTAAGACAGCTAGACTGTGGTTAAAGGAACTAGTCATAAGTTCCTGTTAATCAATGAAGTATTCTGTAGAGCAGTAATGTATTCTGGTATTTTTCTCTGTATTTAAAGTGACTGGCAGCAGGCCAAAGGCACTGAGGCTGTGGGGTGCAGTCTGTTTGGAAAATAGCAAACAGGATTTTAACTGCATGATACCAATTGGCTTCCAGCATTTACAAAGAAATGGATTTATAGCCCCAGCTATGAGGGAATTAGTAACACCTCTACTCATGGAATACCCTAACAGCTACTTTGAAGTGCTGGCTTCATTTGATCACGGGCATTCTGCAAGAGGGATAGGTGTGGGATAAAAAGCAAAGGAGGCAACAGTCACTTCCCCCAGAGGTGTTTATTAGCCCCTTCTTGGAAGGGGAGACTGTCATTCACAGTGGCTTTGTGTGATCGTGGTTTACTCTTTGATAAACACAGGTCTGTACACTTTGTCTGGCAGGGCCTGGAGTGACTTCTGTAAAGAAGCTCCTGGAAAGCAACCCAAGAATCAAATCTTTCCATGAGATTAGGGGCCATCCTACGTATTTATGTTGTGCATGTGTGCACGTAAGTGTGGGTAAAAAGGCAGCACTGTCTACCATTTGAACAGTACGTGTCCCCTTTCCCTCTGCATTAACCGGGACAGCCGTGTACCTTCCCATGTGAATGCCTGGGTTATGTGGTACAGCAAGTTGCTGTTTTTCTCTGGTTTTTGGATAGTCATTCTTCCATTTCTTTCAACCCGCTTGGTGAACCTCCCAGTGCTGAGCTGGTATTTCCCCCATTAGCCACTATTTCTGTGGATGACAACCCCAGTGTGACCGCGTAGAGTGGTTGTGGCTCAGGAGGTGCTGCACCAGTGTGGGACTGGCTGTGCCAGCTGCTGTCCTGTGCTCCTGAGCTGCTCCTCCACTGCGCCAGCACTTACTTTGCGCTCTAAATAAATGCTGACAGCACTGGTGAGTGGAAGTACCTCAGACGGCTTGTCCTTTCCCCCTCTGCCCAGGGGTACAGAGCAGCATAAACTGACCAAGGGAATTGACTTAGGAAGTAGCTTCGCAAAAACCCCTTTCTCAGTTCTCTCTGAATTTCAGTGGAAGGAAATATAAGTATTTTAAAAGTACCAACTGTGTTCTGGGGTGCACTGAGCACAGCATTGCCAGCTTGTCAAAGGAGGGGATTGTACCACTCTGCTCTGCCCTGGGGCAGCCTCACCTGCAATATTGGGGCAGTTTGAGGGGACTCTGAGGGTACTTGGTGTGTTCAGCTGGAGCAGAGGAGACTGAGGGGAGACCTCAGTGCAGTTCCAACTGCCTGGGCAGGGGCAGAGGAGGGGCAGGACTGAGCTCTGCTCTGGGGGGACCAGGGACAGCACCCAGGGAATGGCTGGAGCTGTGTCAGGGCAGGCTCAGGTTGGATCTCAGCAAAAGGTTCTTCCCCCAGAGGGTGGTTGGCACTGACCAGGCTCCCCAGGGCAGTGGGCACAGCCCCAAGGCTGCCAGAGCTCCAGGAGGGTTTGGATGATCCTCTGGGGCACAGGGGGGGACCCTTGGGGATGGGCCTGTGCAGGGCCAGGGGTTGGACTGATGATCCTTGTGGGTCCCTTCCAGCTCAGCACATTCTGGGATTCTGTGAAATATAGGAGAGTCTTATCTTTTCCATGTAGCCAACGGTGGCTGCAGCATTTTGCAGCTCTGCTTCATAGAGTGCAAGACAACCATCTGGTCCCTGCCCATCAGCATTCACAGCCCTCCCAGCAATTTGCATTCTTAGTTTGCTGCGGAATTAGTGCTGTTTCC
This sequence comes from Oxyruncus cristatus, assembly GCA_013399855.1. Lineage (NCBI taxonomy): Eukaryota > Metazoa > Chordata > Aves > Passeriformes > Cotingidae > Oxyruncus > Oxyruncus cristatus. The sequence goes on from VXAY01002603.1 coordinate 211,711, forward strand.
AAGACACAGGGGAGTCTAGAGAGACTTGTGAAGAGACCATTTTATTCCTTGTGATACCATTTATTAGGGAGATAATTAAAAATTCACTATAAATGTACTTTAATTAATACATCAAGATGTGAATGTAAAGCCCTTAGGGTGAAAGAAGAAACTTCACCTTTAAATATAAAATGTACTTTACTTGTTTTAAAGTAGACCTTTGAGAATGGCAGTTTTACTTATCTCAGCTTTTTAAGAAGTTGAAATCTTTTCGTAACAGGTAGATAATGGCTTCAGCTGCCTTTTTTTTTTTTTTTCTTTTTTGTAGGTAAGGAAATAACAGCAGATATTGAAGTGGAATATTGGTATTTTCATAGCTGGGAAATTATCCATTTTACACTTTTGGTAGATAAATTATCTGAATAATTGTAGAAGAAATTCAGACTTTGTGTGTGATATAAAACACCAAGGAGAGCTTTTAAGGAGAAGAATGCTTTTCAAACTTTATTTTCTGGAGGCTGGAGAAAAGGGAAAATACTTAAATAGGTGCCTTATATATACCAGGCCATACTATTCAGAAAAACACAATAGCATTATAAATTAATTCCACAGCTTATTTCTCCCGAGGTCTCAGTATCTCAGCATTTAACGTGTGCCTTCTCAGATTGTCTGATGTGCTCTTTGGGTTTGCTTGAAACTGTATTGATGTTAAAACTACCTTATAAATATTCACAACTTGGGAAACATGAACACAACACAATGCCTTTGCTTCCCCTGACAGGCAGCAACACATTCTCTCGGGTTTTGGGGGTGCCTGAGATAAATCTCTGGGGAACAAACTGGGGCTGAGCCTGCTGTGGCCTTACCAGAGCCCTTGGACCTGGCTGTTCCTCTTTTAGGAGCAGTTTTGGGCTCTCTCTTCACTGGCCACCAGCTTGAGCTGCCCCTGTTGTCTCCAGTGAACACAGTTAAAAAGGTTCTTCCCAGAATTAAGAGTTTAATAGTAAATTTGTGGTTTTGCTTGGTTTGATACTAAATAGGCAGTGCCCTCAAAAAATGCAATAGAACTTTATGTTTTACTTTTAATTAAGAGGCAAAGTCACTTGAACCTAAATAGAAAACTACCTATTGCTGTTTATTTTTATTTATTTATTTATTTTTAGTATTCTGGCTGCAACTCGTGGAGCATGAAGGAAAAATAAAATAAGGAGAATGAAAAGATAATGTAATGAAAGGTAACAGAGATAATCAGAATGAAAGAAAATTCAATGTAAGCTACTACGAAAGGTTATTTCATGCAACTGAACATCCCGGGGCTTCTGAGGCTCTGCACTGCTGAGATGGTGGAATTCTAACTCTGGAAGTTAAAGCTGCTTGAGGTGGCATTAACTTCCCCTCTCCATCTTCAAAGAGAGGAATAAACTACAGGAAGTGTGAGCTGTTCGTGGAAGAGCTGCTGTATAGAACTTTTGAAAAACTGTGCACAGAGAGCAGGAGAGAGTGGTGTGACTTTTTTGAAAAATCGTAGCATCCCAGAAGAGAAGATTGGAAGTGACCTCAAGCATCATCTGGTCCAGCCTTTTGTGGCAAAAGCTCAACATGGGGAACAAATGATATCAGACGTGGTTATTTTATGCAAAGGAAAATTAACGCACTGAATAGATATTGTTTTTCTGGACTTCTACAGCAATATTGGTGTACTAGATAATCAAATTTTAAAGAACCTGAGAAAATTATGATTGTAGAAGCAAAAAGAGAAGACAGCAGATGAATTGAAGGTATTTTCTGGTGTAAAAACCGAAGAACATTAATATATATTGCAGATATAAACCTACGTGAGTTTTAGCATTGACTAGGTCTTACAAGCACAACTGGGATGTGAACTTCTTTTTAGGCTTTTCCTGCATTTAGCTTGGCATACAACTATTTGGTACTGAATTGTCACCAAAAAGAGCATCCTTCTGTTCTTTGCAGATTAACCAGGCCAGGACTACATAGAATTGGCTGGTTACAACAAATTGCCTCCTCCTGCTTTCAGTGTGTCCAGTCATTTATCTCTGTTCTCTCTCAAATTTCACTCTGGTTTGAATGATCTCAAGTCTTAAAGATTGAACTCAAGTTTAATATTTCAGGGCCGATATTAAAAAGTTAACTCAAAGAGTGTTGTAAAACCTGTTAATGCAGACTTAGCAGCAGTGAAGTGTTATTCAGCTGAAGCACTGAAAATGTCCTTTTTTCCTGCAGTCTGACATGGGCGTGGCTGTGAGTTTTAACACAGGATTCGTGGTAGACCAGTGTGGGATTTTTTTGCTTTGTTTTGTTTTAATAGAACTGGACTCCAAGCATAAAATGATGCATCCTTTCTCCTTTAAGTCTACATTTGGCAGCTATTGGGGAGGGCTGTCTGTGACCCTCCATCTGATATCAACTGTTGCTATCACCTGCAGGCTTTAGCTGTGTTTTATTTACGCGTGTGTCTGAATGTTTAGCCTTCAGAATACTTTTTTTTTGTTCTCTATTATGCATTGTTCTGCTAATAAAAAATTATATATATGTCAGGGGAGTTTTATTTCTACCTCAATTCCAATATAGTGTGTTCTTTTGTGACACCAGTAATTGGTCTGTAAATCACTGTTGGTGGTGTAATTCCTAACAGAAGGGGAGGAGCTCAATGTGCCTTTTATGAGCACCTTTGTTCCAGGGAGAAGCGTGTATGTAATTAAAGCTAATGTTGCTTAGAGTGTGCTCAGACTCCATCCTCCTGTAATCCTCACATGGCCTCGGGTACGTGTCCCAGCTTCCCAGGGAAGCCAAAATGATCATCATTCATAGGTCTGGAAGAGTTTTGTAATCAGAGCTGGCTTTATATTCCTGCTTTAGCAGTGGTGAAATTAAAAAAAACTCATTGATTGATTTTAGATATCTAATAGTTTACTCAGGTCAGGCTTACCTGTCTCCCAGCCCCATGTCCAATCCTCTTGGGCCGTGCTATCCAGGATACAATTTTTTAGCATTGAAATAAAAAAAATCTTTATTCACCAACCCCCCTATTCTTTAATTTAAGTGAAGAAAGGCTGATGATCTCATGTCTTCAGCAAATGATAGATAAGGAAACAAGCTTCATATGATTCTTAAAAATTCTTTTGCCTCTCGTTTTCAAAGTTGAGACTTTACAGCATGTTCTTATTAGATAGTATGATATAGCTGATGAATTACTCTTTGGATCAGAGAAGAATGCTGATAAGTTGGATTTGGTATTGTAGCTGTCGTTGTGGTAAAAAAAAACATTATCTCTACTAGAAATACATTTTGAAGAGTCTGGTTTGCCCTTGCCTTCATGAATGTCACCCATGTGATAAAAACATGTATTCAAACAATCAGGATAAATGGGCTTTCCTCGTGAGTCCCCAGGCTCCACACTGCCAGCTCCAGGGGTGGGTGTCTCTGCAGGGGCACAGTCAAAGCATATGATTGAATTACAGAGGCCGGTTCTTCCTGACCTAAATGCCCATGTAAAGCTGCTCTCACACAACTTGCTGAGGTTTCTCTTGGCCACAGGAGGACAAACAGCCCGTGCAGGAGGGCCTGTGCTGGGCAGCTCTGCTCTCTGCAGCTGTACCCCCGGTCCTGACAGGGAGGTGCACCCAGACAATCATTTCAAAAGATGTTTACCCCAAATTCCACTCCCCCTAAGGGTGATTTCGGGCTGAACGGGGTCAAACTATAGACTTGTTTGTCACACAATTTAATCTCCTCCTGTCCTTAGAATAGACTTGCCGAATGCAGGATATGGCACTTGTACTGAACATTGTTCCCGACTCATGTCTGGGTTAATGTGTTCAAAGCAAAGAAGACTAATTAAAGTATAGGTCTGTGTGTCTCAAAAACTTTGTGGTGTAATCATGGAATGTCATCTGGGATTTTTAAAGCATGATACCTGGCACAATCTGGTAAGTACAGAAGAATAATGACTTTTACGCTTTCAATATGCTGCAGAGACAGGACAACCTGTGCAGCAGGTGAGTCCTTTCCAGAGCAGAGGGTAAATGTTAGTGACACCTGCAGACCACTCAGCACATCCTCCCGGGCCGGCATTCAGCTTAACCCCTATTGCTGCGGGAGAAGTGGTAATGGTTGTGAATGATCGTTTGCCGCGGCTGCCAGAGGTTGTGGCTGCTGTGACGGTGGATGGAGTTTCCAAGAGCTTGTGGGTAGGTTTGATGACCCAGCTGCTAAAAAGGCTCAGTCTGTTATGATTAGTGTTGGGGCAATTCTTCAGGTTTGGAAGGAACATTCAGGTTCAGAATTTGCAGCCCCTCCCTGCTGCCCCCCTGACTGTAGATATGTAAGGATTTCTCTCTCTGGCAGCTAATTAAACTCAGTTTAATATGTATGTTGCAATCCATGGAAAAAAATAATCGTCTTCTGTAATGGCTGGAAAGAGCTGTTGCAGTTAAAAAATATTAAATAATTAACCTTTAGTCCTTAGAAATAAGAAGTTTAAAAATGACTTTAATGTCTCAGATTTCAACAGAGGGCAGTGTGACATTGCTGTTTGCATCTCCAGAGCATTTTCAGTTGTGATAATTTATGTGAAGACTCTTCCACTCAGTGTCCTCATTAAGCTTATTACCGGAGTAACAGCATTGCTAAAAGCACGGGGAAAATGTAAAACAGAAGAGATTTTTACAGTGGCTAGATGTGATAAAGGCAGGATAAACTGGAAACGTTTTAAAGTAATGGATGGAGTCAATTACAGCAGCATCCCAGGATCCAGGATGGCAAACAGGGCTCTGCAGTGAGCGTAGGGAGAGGTGGTTGTTAGGGATCAGTTCCTAGCTGGGGAATATTCCACTGAGTTTCTTTGGTGTGCAGACCTCAGCCAGAAGGTTTAAGGCTATGGACTGTAGTTCCATGGAGCTGCTCCTGCTCTCCCATGAGCTGGATTTCCCAAACGGCCACGGACTCCAGAGCTCTGTCAGGAGCACCTGGTTTAAGGGGTCCCCCAAAGCGTGCTGCCTGTCTCCTGTCAGCATCACCTGCTACACAGGTTGCTGCAGACTGTTCTCTTACAGCCAGTGTCTTACAGCTGTAATAACAAGTGTCTGGGAAGAAGCATTTTAGCAACAGAGGACAGGAAAGGGCTTTCTGGGTCATTGAGTTCAGTCTCTTGCTATCACAAAAAGCCATATCATTTAATCCCCTTCAGAAATTTCTCACACTTCATTTTAGAGCAGACACTGCCTTCCTCGAGGGGTGACGCAGCTCAGAGGGCTGGGAAATACAGAAACCCAGCCTTCTTTTCTGTTCATCCACTGCAGTGTTGTGCTGGTGGAGCTCAGGCAAGGAGACCTTCCCCCAAAATACCCAACAGCAAGTGGAACTGTTTCACCTGTTAAATGAAACCACCCCAAAAAATAAGGCTTCCATTGGGATTTTTTGCATAAGGAAAATAATAAGTATTTGTGTACACCCTGTAGGAACGTCATGTTTTGTACTCTGCCTGTGAGCTCTACAGCAGTAGTTAATTAACAAACACAATTCCCAGAGCCCTGTTGACATTAATCATTGTTGCTGGTGCACAAACACAGATGTTTTGGCATGAAAAGGTGCTTTGGTAGTTGAAGATCTTGCTGTTGCTAAACTGAACAGCAGCACTCATTTAAGCTCAGTTTAAAAGGTAAGGAAAGAACTGATGTTTATAAATGGACAAGAGCAAAACATCACAGATAAAGGTGACTGCAAGAAAGGAGCAACTGTGGGCATAGAGGTTAAAATATGTAGGTGTTACTTTGGTAACAGCAAGTATTAAATTACTGTAAGCAAGGAGTTGTGGTCTGCTAACATGAGACATAAACAGGTAGAAATCCTTTTAATTCTACATTGGAAGGGGCTGCCCAGGGAGGTGGTGGAGGCCCCATCCCTGGAGGTGTTCAAGGGACCAGACTCAGTGCTCTGGTCTGATTGACAAAGTGGGGATTGGTCACAGGTTGGATTGGATGATCTTGAAGGTCTTTTCCAACATAAATGATTCTGTGATTCAAAAGCTCTTGAACTTCTTGTTTGCTAGAGCTTCAGCAAAGACTTGTTGGCCAAAAGTCAGTTTATTGTCATCTTGTTCTCCATGACTTGTGATTTCTGTCTAGACAAAGTTATAGTGTGTATCCCTCAGTTACAGTGTACCAGCAAAGGGAAAATGCAGTGCTAAGCATGAAGAGAAAGAAATGAAACTGTTTTTAAACATCCCTGAAACTTACTGTCCTCCAAAACTGGACCTGCATGTTGCACATATGTCCTCATGAACCCCTGGAAGAAAGATGGGAAAGAAATTGTAACCATTTCAATGGCAATGAACCTGTAAAGCAGGGCTGGAGCTGAAATAAGGAGCTCAAATAAGAGGGCTGGGAAAATGTGTGAATGGGGAAAATGAACAAAAAATTATTTCAAGAGATGATTTTATAATAGGCAAGATGAAGATAAGCAGTATTTAACTGTCTTTATTGAAAATTAAGCCTACATTTAGCCTACTAAATGGCTGAAATGGCTTTTAAGGGAAGTATACAATATCCAGATTCCTGCCCTTGGAGCTGCTGGCATGGTGGAATGATGCGTGTGGCTGCATTAGTTCCAGTCACAAGTGGCCTCCTGTCTGGCAGCTGGGCTGTGTGCTCATTATGGCTGTTCCAGAGATCCCAGTGATTATAGATGGGAATGCACACACAGTTTGCCCTTCTGGAATTCTGAAGCAGCTTCCCATTGCTATCAGAGTGTTTCTTCAAAACTGCCCCTGCGGTGACTTGGTTGGAGAATTCCTGTGCTGCTTCGTGTGGTGTGGGAGAGCAGAGTTCCCTGTTCCCTTCACAGACCCTGTTCTGGCAGCTGGATAAGCTCCTGGGAGGGAAGGTTTTCCTGCAGATTGCTCATTTCAAGTTGTGCTGATAGTGTTTAAAAGCAGGCAACCTGAGACAGCATCACTGCTCGTGTCCCATCCCTCTGAAGGATCCCACCCTCTGCTCTCCTCTCCCCTAGGAAGCAGGACTGGAGTGGGATTCCTGCACAGCGGCAGCGCCGAGCCAACACCCCTGAGCTGCCCTGGGAGGTACTTTGCATTTTAGGGATGCACTCCTGAAAAGCTGCCGGGTGTGCCGGAGCTCGGGAGAGGGCACTGCGGCTCCAGGCGAGGGGGGACAGCCTGTGCCTCCTTCCCCGCATCCATCAGCCAGCCCGTGACACTGTCAGACTGGAGCGTTCCAGAAATGGGAACGAAATACAGTTTAATAATCTGATTCCACGCCGTCTCCAAACTGCTCGCAGACGTTTTTTTCTTGACAAAACGCCTGTTGAATCAAAATTCACTTTGCAGTTCGATTTAATAGTGTGTTTGGTTGGTTTTCCCCTCCAGTGGAGGGGCAGGAGCCCCCACCCCAGGAGCAGCCCTCTAAATAGTCGTGTTGAGTGACAGATGAATTGTTCCGTGGGATCAGCCCGTGCTGTGACACTGCCGCTGACCGTGTGTGAGTCCCTGCTGCCCAGCACTGGGGGCACAGCCAGGCAGCAACAGTCCCTGGGCTTTGGCACCAGCTCCCAGCATGAGCAAAGCACCTTCTGAAGGTGTTACAAAAGCGGTGTCTACTTGCCTATTGAGCAGAAGGAGGACAAGCTATTATTAAATGATTGTAGTGAAGGAGAACATTTCTTTCCACCCTTAGGCTAATATTAAATATTCCAAGGTCAATTGTAAGAGAAGATAGAGAAAGACAAGAAGCATAGGTGCTGTCAGTTGTATTTTCTGTTTTTCATTTAACTGTAGCCTTAAAATAAGAATTATTTATAGCTGTGATGTAGCTCCTGTGACCCTGCTTCCTCCTCTTCAGGAGTGTCTCTTGTTTGTGCTCAAAAAGAAGCTGCAAGTTCTTCTTTGAGTTACTCCCTTTGTGCATACTGGACAATAGGAAATGCCTGGAGGTTTCTTGCCTTCAATTTTAATTATACTTTTTCTGCTGCATATGTACTTGGTCTTTTCAATACCAGAGAGTCCTGTATCCTGAGCCTGCCCAAATATGACTGCCTTTGGATTATCTACCCTGCATTGATTTGTGTGGATATATGCTTTAAACGTGATTGATGTGCTGAGGAAACATTTAGGTACAAAAAAGGCCTTTGAACTCTAAAGGCAGTTTTACACTTGTGACTTGCTTGTGTTGAAGATGGGAACGGTGGGGGTAGGGCTTTCCCTGGATTGGGCAGGGTGCTGATGCTCTTTAGGGCTGACTCTGCACACAGTGGGGGTGCCACCTCCCTGAAAGGTGGAGCCTGAGCATGAGGGTACGGGGGACATGTGGAGGTGACATGATAAAACTTATCCTTGAATTTGCTCTACGTTTAGTTCAACATCACTGACGTTAGACTAACTTTTAAGTTTTAATGTTAAAATTGTTTTCATGTGTGTGAATTTTGCTGCTGGTGCAGGGGAATAGAAAAGGGATAGAAAATGCTGAAAAATTCCAACGAGCCATTTTAAAAGAGCCTGCTTTTACCCATTTCAATATACATACTTACAGGCTTTAAATAAGGGGCTATTCAGTCACTCTCCTATTCATCACTCATAACATAATCATTTCTAACCTTGAAGGTGTCCTTGAACAAGTTGCTTGTTTTTTGCCTCAGTTTCCCATTTTTGAAGTGCATAGAGATCATAATTTTTGTCTACTTCACATGAGTTACAGGACACAAAACACAGGACTGAATTTAAACACAAATGCCAGCCCTGCTGAAGTCAGACAATCTTAAATTGCATGGTTTTATACTCATTTTAACCAACTAATAATCTATTTAATTAGTTGCATGTATGTTAGTTCAAGCTAGTTGAATGTGTGTCAGTTTTATGAGTGGCTGCAGAATTGGAGAAAAATCTCATACACCTGAGATGTTGAAGTTTTATGTCAGCTGGCTAGGGCAGACATCACTAGGTGCCATTATTTTTTCTAATGTGTGTGTTTTGAGTGCCTGTGTAACTGTGTGAGTTCAGTTGATAGGTTTGTGAGAAAAGTTGTGTAAGAAATCCAGCCTGGGAGAAATAGCTCCTATGAGCCCTGGTCTGCAACTGGAGAGTTAACTTTTGGGTGTCTGAACATTTTCAAACCCTCTAATGAACGAGGTGAATCTCAATCAAATCTGAGTCCAATCAAGCGTGGTCTTCTTTTGAGCTTCCGAGGGTAATTCAATTTGCTTTCCTTTTGAATTCTTTGCCACTTTAGATTTTAAGTGTTTCACAATCATTTTTGGATAGAAAATTCTTTGCCAGCAAGCTACCTGCCTATGTGCTTATCATGTTTATGATGAGCAGTTTCTGAAGTTGAAGGTCCAGCAGCTCTTTGTGTTTGTCCCTGTCTGGCAGACTGCTCTGGTTGATGCTGAACTCGAGGTACGTGCTCAGGCTGCCCCTGTTCTGAAGCTGTGAGTGCTTGGAAACATTCTTGGAAATAAATGGATTTTAGCAAAGCAATGAACACTTCCTAACTGGGACTTAATAATTAACTTCTTAGTTGTGTAAAAGGCAGTATCAGATGTGTCCTGGTGATGCATTTCCCTGTCTCAGTTTCCTCACTCCACGTTCACTTTAAAGAGATGACGCTTTGCCGCAGACACTTTTCCTCGCGTTCTGTTTCATCCCTCCTCACATTTCCATGCCAAACAGCTCAGTGAGAACCAATCAGGGAATGTGACAAATGTTGGGAAGGTTTCTATCTCCCTTGGCTGCCAGTGGAGCACTCATTCTGTTTTCAGGATGTCAAATGATGTGTGCAGGCAATCAGCTCGGCTCACTAATGCTCAGTGGGGGAGAGGGAAAACTACCTGGGCCTATTCTCTGCCTTTGGAGGTGAAGCAAGGGAGTAGATGCCTTTTTTAAAGTCATTAAAATTTCCTAAAAAAAAAAAAAAAAAAAATTATTTTTTTCCTATTTACAGGTCTTCCCCTGTTCATTTCAGAGCCTAGTTTTGATGCATTCTGTTTTTATGTAACCACTGATCAGATGATTATCAGCCGTGTACTCCTCTCCCCCCTCACTCCAAGGCAAGCTGCTGCAGCAGGCAGGTAATGCAGCAGTGTTATGAAAGGAGCACTATCATGAAGTGTATTATTTGCTATTCAAGGCTTGATTTCACAGCTCATTATGTAGGTTCAGCGATACTGAGTTCCCTTGGGCCATTGGGGTTTTATGCTGGTGCAAGTGCAAGCAGCAGCTAGTCCTCTTATTTGTATATTCTCAGCATACATCTCCACCTTTTTAATTGTCTAGTTCATGTATTTGTCTGTGCTGCTCTCCCCTGTCACCCCCCGAACAGGGGCTGTCTTTTCCAGTGAAGGTCAGTGTCAAAGATAGACTCCAGATGTTGCACTTCACCCCTAGTGCAGCTCCTATCACGGGGGTGCAGTGCACTCAAATACAACTGGCTTGGGTCAGGCTCTGTGTTCACACACACGTGTGTTTGCTCCTGTCCCCATGAGCACATGTGTGCTGAGGTGAGCCCTCAACACGCTGCTGTTTCTCCTGCAGGTTTCATCAAGAGTACAGTACCCGTGCCTGTGCTTTGTCTGGAATTCTGTAATTAAGGTCTAATTTGTGCCGACTATTCATCATGTATTTTATTGAATTCCTACCAGAGTGTTGTAGGCGGTGAACGCTCAGAGGTGGCCTGTAACTCTGAGTGAATGTCCAAAAGTGAACTCCTGAACTCAGGCAGAAGCCTGGAATGGGATGGCTGTAAAGTCTGATAATGCCTGAATTAGACAAGTGGCACATCCCAAATCCTCTGCTTACCGAGGAGGCACAAACCAGAACCACTGATCGGGAGTCACGTACTGGGCTTTTGTACACAGGCTGCAGAGGGAGAGCTGAGGCCTTGGGCTCTGGAAAGAGAGCTTGGGTGGAAAAAGAAGTGTTCCCAAAGTGAGAGGTGGTCTCAGAAAGAAGAGCGAAAGGATAAGGAAAGAAAAAAGAAAGAATAATGATAAACCTGCCTGGAGGAAAGATCCTGGATATGGGATATGAGTAGGGGGATGAATGATGGGGATGCTCAGGGACCTGGGCCAGGAAGACCTGAGGGATAACTGTGTGCAGCTGCACAGCTGGAGCAAGACAACTTGCTCTGGTCTGCCTGACCTCCCTGCCAGACAGGGAAGTTGAGATCTGATGAACAAAGACAGCACTGAGGGTGAAAGCTCTGATCTCCTCACGTTTTTTAAGTAAACCCCAGTATCCAGATCTACTATAAATTGTTGCTTGCTCTGACTTGCCCATGAGACAAAGGGGGGAAAACCCCTTTGTGCAGCTTCAGAAACATCCTTTACTGCATCATTTGACTTGTCCCTTGCAATGCACTCAGGCAAAGCCTTTGGGACAACTCTCAAGGGCAAATTTCTCTCTTGGGAGCTTCAGAGAAATATTCAGCCATTGCTCTCCTGGGTGTTTGGAAATATCACTGGTGTCACAGGAGAGTCACATCATATTACACTGGAGGTGTGAAGGACACAGTCATTCTAGCAGGATATTTTCAATAAACCGGGACTCAAAAAGAGATCCAAAAAAACCTTCTGATGAGGAACAGAAAGGATATTAGTCAAAAATATTGGTTTTGAAGGTGCACGACTTTGGAGGGGCTACCAAAAGCAAGTCTCCGTTGTTTGGCTGTTAGACAAGTCTACACCATATTTCTTTTGCTTGACACTAGCGAGCTGGGAAAGATGACATCAACATTCATAAGGGAGCTGGGAAATACAGGTTTTCTCTCTCAGCAGCGTGAGTGATGTTCGGGTCCTCCTCATGCTAGCACGACTCATTTCACAGAACAAAACTCTTCTCTGCTGCTTTATCATCAATGTTCTTCCAAGAAACAATCCTATCTGTGTTACTATATTAATATATTATTTTCCTGCCAGTTTTTCCTACCTCACAGAAATATACAGGGAAAACTCCTATATATTATAAGATTCCCTTATGCTTTATTCCAATTTTTAAAGGTGATGTTTCTGTTGTATAATTTTAGTTTAAGATCATTTTTTGTGGAGGGTAGTAAGGAGGAGTAGGGTATAATATTCTCCCAATTTCTGGCTTGGATTATGGACCCAGAGGAGAGAAAAGAGATTCTGCTGCAGTCCTTGGGTGGCAAAGGGTTTGGAGGGAGGATCGAGTCTGTCCATCCTGCTTGGCACCTGTTGTGGTTTCTCCAAAAAAGTGCAACAAAATAGATTTCATCTCCTCTGAGAGGTCGTAGAGCTGAATCCTGTGTTTCTCATTTGATTTGGAAAGGGCCCTTCCTGGGACAGTGTATTTACATGTCCTTGTAACTATATTGAGTCAAACACTTCCGCCTTGTAAAATTAACATCAGGACCAGCCTGAATTATAAAACAATCTAATACTGCTTATGAACAAACAGTTCATTCACATTCTCTCTCTCATCCAACAATTTATACTGGGGAGCTTTCCCATCTAGTTGTTTTGGGCAGTTATCTGGAAGAAACTGTATGTAGTATGATGTAGGAGTGATATAGTAAGTTGCATGAAGTTTACCTATGGCATCTTAGGAAGAAAATAAATATTCCAAAGAGTGGAAGTTATGAGTCCCAGTGAAAAGCAACACTTTAGCCTAACTGCACATACAGGCTGGGAAATATACTGCCTTCTGTCAAGGCAGGAGGACTGTAAATGCATATTAGCTGAATCCATGCCAAGCAGCGTGACTGCACTTGGATCATCTCAGCAATAGGAAAAGTACTCCTTCATGTCAACATAAATTTTTAGATTACTTTCACAGTGGGCAAAAAAAGAACTTGTTTTAGACCTACTGCTCTGTTTTACATCTGAAATACAAAACACTGATTGTATAAATTTCAAACCCATGGCCAATTTAGAAAGATGAAATATTCTAGATGCCTTGTGGTATTTGTGGCAATTATGCACATCTTTTTCCTCAAAGAGGTTTGTTTATGTTTAGTTATAGCAGTGAGAAAAGGAAAGGTGTCATGCCAGAATTCAACCTGCCAAAGAGATACAAAAAGGAAAATACTAAAGGGCAATTCAGCTTCATTATTTTCTACTGAGACAAATACAGAGTAGAGAATTCAGAAAGCTGGTTTACTGTTTCATTTACATGGAGGACAAGTGATTGGGAATGCACCTCCACGGGCTCACCCGTGTAACAGGGAAGCAAACACACACCTTCCCAAACTGTCCGAGCTTTGAGTAAGCCAAGCCTTTGGCTTCTAGACCCGACCTTCAGCAGCAGGCCTTGGAGATCATCTCAGAGCTGCCCTTAATTTCATTTGGGGTAAAATTCTGGGGAAGGGCTTAGGTAAGGGTTGTAATTGCTCAAACCATTAAGACTGAAAATAGCTGCTACTGAGAGTTATTCTCCTGTATGACACTGTCTAGGAATGACAGTCAGGGGTGTGATAGCCTTTCATTAACATCAGCCCCCAGGATAATGATACAAGTAAAACTGTTGTACTTTATTACTTTCTTGCTGTCATTTAATTGCTTGATAATAGGTTTTCATAACAATAGAGGCCCATGGAAAGTTGGCTGCAGTAATCCCAACTGGTGAATTGACTGCAGCAAAGTTGCCGTTAACAAAGCGAGTTGTTTGGGGAGGTCATTCAGAACAGATGGACATTATTTAGGGAAAATAGCTGTGGAGCTGGGTCTTGGGAGAGGAGCTAAAGTTCCCATATTCAATGTGAACTATATGAAAATGTGCAGAAGGGGTTCTCAGGGCTGGGCAGACAAAAGCAGTGCTGTGCTGGGAAGCTTCACAGTGAGTGCCGAGATGTGGAACATGGAGGTTTGCTTTGGTTTTAATGTGGTCATAGATCCTCTTCTCTTAATGAACTTAACTGTGAGCAATCTGTTTTTGTTTCATTTAGTAAGCCCCTTTTGCACGCATCTGTACGAAACTCACCCAGAGCGTGGGCAGACTGCTACCTTGGAGTGATAATGTTAATCACTATTAATAACACATAATGCTTACATGCAAATGGGTGCTTACATATGCAAACACGGGGGTTCAAACATGGGCATGCAAATGTTGAAATGCTGGTGTTTGTTATATTTGATGTTCAGGAAGTCTAGTGGGATTTTCTTCTCATGAAAGAGCTCATGTCTCATTTGATCACTCTGGGGTGCAGTTGGAAGAAAATTAATTAGTCGGAGTGGACTAGGAATTTTATTTTCAGGAGTATCGGACAACCTGTTTTGTAATTCAGTTGTAATTTCCAGTGTGAGATGGATTCACAAGAGGACAGAGAGTGCAACTACCATGGTTTTGTTACTGGAGGTGAGGTTGAGATAAAATCACGCTGTTTTCCAGGGAGATTTCTCATACAAATTGAAATTGTAGCTGCCAGTCAAATCTCTTTTCCATTTGTGACTCTCAGCTTTCACTTACAAATTTTGATGAATAACAAAGGAAGTTAAAGTCCTGCAAAAAACCTTATTGAGCAGCAAACTATTTTTTGAAAAGCCCTTTTTCCTCCCTCATGTAGATGGGAAATGAATACAATCTCAGCTTCCTAAATCATTCTAAAATTGCCAGATACCCGATTTTCCTCCCATAAGAGGCATCTTAACCTTCCAGAGAAGGGATATTTTACTTTTTGGGATTCTCTGATGTCTTTCATCTGGATTTTAGGAGTTTTTATGAGAGGCATATGTGTGGCAGTGCAGTTGGGTCTGTTAGATCAGAGAGGACTTGCACAGCAAACTGGGACATCGGAAGGGTGTCCAGCAGTGTGACTGGTTTGCCTGCACTGTAGGGGCTGTATTTTGGAAGGCTGAGTGTACTGCTGGAATGATGTGTGTTTTTCCATTAAATATAAATCCCAAACTGGAAATTGCATTGTCAAACCACACGTACCTCAGGTCTTGGAGCTCTACCAGGTCTCTTGTCTGGCCCTGGTGGGGCTGAAGAAGGTGTGGATGAGAAGGTGGAGCTGCAGCCCTGGCTCGCTGCTGGCCATGCCCTGGCACTGCACAGCTCCTCCTCCTCGGCTGAGGCTTTAGGGCTCTTGGAGCAGCTTTTCCACGCTGGTGCTGGAGAGGGGGGAGGCAGGCACAGAACTGAGAACTAGGGCCGCTGGCTCTTTGGAGAAGATGGAAGATTCACTCTTGCAGCTTCCAGGGCTGCAGGCAGCAAGAGCCAGGGAAAAGTACTGCTGTGATTTCCAGATGACCTTTCCCTTCAGATACATTCATCTGCTCCCACTGCCCTCTAGAAAAAGCAGTGATTTAGGTACCGCCACGACCTTTGCTGTGGGACACTCGGTGTTTTAGGTGTGGTGTAACAGTGTGGTCCAATGCCTGACAGTGTCTGAACAGTAACGACTGAAATCATAGAATGGTAACATGGGTGATTCTGGGAGGTTGCTCACGGGCTACATCCCTGTTGGGAGGGACTGTACATAACTGCTCTGAGAGCATCCTCTCTGCTCTGCTGCTGACAAGTCACTGGAGTAACTATAGTACTCTACAGGGAAGCTGCACCATGACAGTCCTGTCAACCACAGGGCAGGACAACTTGGGAAAAATAAGTGTAATCACCACAGTAAATAGGAGGGAAGTTTGTAACTTGCTTGTGTGTGCTCTGGAACAAATGACAACTCTATCATTGGTGAGCTGCTGTGGTCACTGCTTTGGGGATTATGAAATGGCTGCAGTTTGTTCATCTCTTGGAAAAACATCCAAGTTGTTCACGTGGAAAGCAAATTGAGGTTTTGTTTACATTTTTTAAATGCAACTATAAAAGTTTATCTATTGTAAATTAATTTGGTTTTAGTCTTGTACTACAGTATTGCTCTATTAAATGCAATCAAACAATGGAAAATGTATTCAGAGAGCTAATCATCTGCAGAAATGGCTCAGTGAGTGTTGAGACTGGACCAAAGCTATCAAATGGAAGTCATGGAAGACAGACATGTGAAAACCCATTAAATCACTTAATCCTCCAAGCCTCCAAATGTAAGGCTTTTTCTTGGAGAGAAGTACTTGTCAAACAGAAGAATTATACCAGAAATGGGTCCTTTTTTTGGTGTTTATTTTGTTGTACTGACACATTTAGCAGTACCTGGGGGGTGGGGGGAAAGCAGGGTGTCGCTTGCTTTTACACAGCCAGCTTTGTGTAACCCCTGATAGTCAGTGTGTTGTGTTACTGGGGTGTTTTATTCTGGGTAGCAAGTGCAATATTGTGTGGTGGGAAAACTAGACAAGGGATGTCTGGGGATGCCAACTTTCAGCTGTGCCTAAAGCAGCTGCATGTGGGGACTCCTCTGGAATCCACTGGAATTATCAGAGAGGGGCTTAGTGAGTGCTTGAAGCCCATCCAGTCACCATGGGCAGGGACTCCTTCCACCAGCCCAGGTTGCTCCAAGCCCCGTCCAACCTGGCCTTGGACACTTCCAGGGATGGGGCAGCCACAGCTTCTCTGGGCAACCTGTGCCAGGGCCTCTCCCCCCTCACGGGGAAGGATTCCTGCCCAATAGAATTTTTTTCTTTCTTCTCACAGAAGTGTGATCTGTGAACAGTGATCTCAGAACAGAGGTTTGGTGAGCACAAAACTTTTCCATTACATGGCAGGGCTTTCAAGCTAAATTCACAGCAACTGCCCCATGGGGCTGAAAACTTCTCAGAGAGAGAAGTGAGTCTTGCTTCACATTGCCTGGATTTGGCAGAATTTGAAGTGATCACATTTTCTTGGTTTTGTTGCCTGTTTACAATGCAAGCATCTCACCCATTCTTGTGTCATACAAACCTCTGTGTTTGTGCATAAAGCAATGCCTTTAATCAAGTTTTACTCTAATGGTGGGGAAATGTTATTAATAATATAGAAAAGCTTTTTCATATAATTAAAATGGGGAAAAAGTACTATTTTACAATTATGCTGACAGCCTGTCTTTGATCTTGGAACCTTTGTCAAGGTATGTTAGTAATGCAAATGAATGCCCTTTCATTTATACCTCTGAGTAAAGCTATCATTACGTTTACTAAGCCAGAACTGCCCTGTGAAAGTAAAGTACAGTGTTAATTGTACTCCAGAACCGGATTGGTTGGCTTTTTTAACCTTTCTTTCCACGTCTTGTCACTTCTGCATTAGGAAGCTCAAGTGGAAAAGGAAGTGTCTGGTAAAATGACAACAATTTTTACAAACATGTAAACAATTTAAAAGGTTAATAAAATACCAGGGCTTGGGGAGCTGGATTTGTCAGTTTGCAGTGGTGTGTGGATAAATGGAATGTTTGTAGGTGACTTTAAGGGGGCACAGCACTCTGGCCTCCCTGCCTTCCAGCTTTGCCTCAGAGCAACACAGTGGTGGTGACAGGATTTAGTCCTTGTGCACAGACACTTGATATTCAGCTGTAGCCTAATGTGGAACGGGAAAATTAAAATTAAAATGGAGCTTTCTGTTATTTTGCTTTCCTGAAGTCAGTGTTTTCAGACTTTGACATCGTGCAAAGGATTGTATATACAGTCCTGTAGCTTCCATTTTCCTTCTCCTCTCTTACCCTCTCCTGAGCTGGCTCCAGTTTCCTAATGCAGGTGGTGGAGGCACAGAACCTTTAGGAACTTGCAGAGAGCAGTAAAAGGTCCTTCAGAAGCTGAAGGGACATTCCAGCAGGCAAACTGCACCGGTGGCTCCAGCTTCTACACCAGAACACCTGAGCTTGTGACTTAACCCCACCTGATATATTTAGCCTCGGCTGCAGGTTGTGTTAATCCTACATGAACTAGAGCTGTGGAGATGCTGATTTTCTTCAGGAATGGATGCAAGTTCCTGGAAGTTTGATTGTTTAGGGGTGGTATGAAAATTTTACTGAGGTCTGTATGTGTTAACTCCAAATACTTAGTTGTTATGCAAAGCTATTTTCGTAGCCTCTTTTTTTAAAAAGAACCCCTAAATTTATGATTAAATAGCTGATAAGAAAGTGAATGATGCCCTGCCTATTTTCCTTTTCCTCTTCTCAATTTGTTGTAGTTAGTGTAAAGGCTGGAGGCAGCTTTGGAGAATGTTTTAAGAGCCATCATTCACGTCATATCAAGGATTCCAGGATGTTATAAAATCTAAATTAAGAACGATGACAACACTGCCTGGAAATTACTTTGCTTACAACTGAGAAGAAGCAAATCCTGTGCCATATGTGTTGGACTCCAGAGGGGAATTACCATTTTGGTGGATGGATGGTTTTGAGATTGCTGAGAGCATTCGCTCGCCTCTTGTGTGTGTTTGTGAGTGGCTGGATGTGTGGGAGTGGGAATCCCAGCTGTCACTTGTACAGTCCCCTCAAATGGGTCCCTGAGTTCCTGGTGAGTGGCTGGTTATGAAGACTTTATGTGGCCACACAAATTCTTCCACTTGTACCCCACAGGTTACACCTTGCTTGCATGAACCTCCCAGGTGTGCTCTGCTCCCTGCTGAGACTTCCCAGACCAAATCCTTCCTTCCCTCCTCAGCCTCCAGGTTGCAGCAGAATACCTGCTGTGGATTAGGTTATTTCTTGATTTCTACCTTTACCCCCCTGTATTTACCATCTTATTAATTCCCCTTCATAATATTAAAAATGTTAATTCAGTGTTTGCTGAGTGTCCCGTTTCCCTGTGAGAATAAGACCAAGCTGTTTAATCTTTCCACACAACCCGCTGCAATTTTTAAGAATTGTTATCATTTTGATTACTCTGTAATGCACCTCCCAGAACAATTAAAACCACTGTAAAGTGAAGCTGTGACAAGCTGTTTGTCGGAGATTTGGGCCCTGCTGAGGAAGCCTTTGGATACTGGCCTTGGAATTTGTGCTTCCCAGGCAGGCTGTGTATCAAGTGTGTGCTTGCTTTAGGGGGACATGGACACATATGTCCTCAGATGAGGATCTTTCAGGAAAAAGCAGCTTGGGCAGGGTCAGAGCAGACAGGAAGGGAGGATGGCTCCGATCCTGGAAAGCAGTGGAGCCCAGTAAAGGACTCTGGGCATAAACTTTGAAAACTAAAGTTAGACATGAAAGGAGACAGATGAAAATGGTCAACAAGCATGAGAAGGGCTGTTCCTGTGGGGTACAGCTGTTGGGACAGCAGGGTCTGTGCAGGGGCTCCGATGATCACACAGGTGGGCACACAGCACATAACTTCACTTGTCTTCTGAATCCCAGAATGGGCTGAGTGGGAAGGGACCCACAAGGACCATCCAGTCCAACCCCTGGCCCTGCACAGGCCCATCCCCAAGAGTCCCACCCTGTGCCCCAGAGGATCATCCCAACCCTCCTGGAGCTCTGGCAGCCTTGGGGCTGTGCCCACTGCCCTGGGGAGCCTGGTCAGTGCCAACCACCCTCTGGGGGAAGAACCTTTTGCTGAGATCCAACCTGAGCCTGCCCTGACACAGCTCCAGCCCTTCCCTGGGTGCTGTCCCTGGTCCCCCCAGAGCAGAGCTCAGTCCTGCCCCTCCTCTGCCCCTGCCCAGGCACTTGGAACTGCACTGAGGTCTCCCCTCAGTCTCCTCTGCTCCAGCTGAACACACCAAGTGCCCTCAGTGTCCTCCCACGGCTTCAAATCAAGGCCCTTCCCCATCTCTGTGTCCCTTTGGACACTCTCCAATGGCTCAATATCTTCCTTATACTGCAGTGCCCAAAAGAAGCTGGGCTGTTCACAAAGCAGCAGAATTGGTCTCATAGGAATATTAGTTTGCATTACTAGTGGTCACATTGGACATGGTCAAATGGGAAGTTTGAGGAAATGTCTGCCTTTCAAGTATAGTTAGGGACTGACTTTTTCCTTTAATTTGGGGTTTTGCAAAATCTGAAACAATTTCCTCAATCTTTCCCATATTCTTGTATGTAGTCGAAGGTTTTCCCTGCCTTAAAGAAATGGTATCTTTTCAATTGTTTGCCTATTTGATGTAAAATCTGCACATTACTGTGGCCAAAATTAGGATGTTTTATTGCTCAAAGGGTTGCTTGTATTCTTGTATAGACTCTGGGGAGAGCATAGTGGGATATCATCCTCTTTCTGTGAGAAGAAAGCTGCTGAGTGAAGGATCAAATTCCTTCCCCCCTCCCTGGCACTGCCACCCTTCCCTTTTGCGGCTCTGATGACCCACATCCCAGGGACACGGTGGGATAAAGGAATTCTTTGGATTTGTGTTCCAAGTGTGAATTGCCCCACTAAAATCAGAATGTAGAAAGAGTAAGTTGTAGCTACTTAACAAAGGAGTAACAACAGGATAAAAATAGAGGACCGTTCCTGCCGTAGAAGTGGCGTTGTGTGTCTGGCTCTGGGTGGGCTCGGAGAGGAATAGGTGTGTGGGTGACTCAAAAAACCACATCAGATACTTTGTGTGCCATGAGTTAAAGCATAGACGTTGCTACCCACAGGGACTTATTTCAAGTGGCTTATATTTGGCACAGTGTGACTTTAGATTACAGAAGGAAATGCTAAGCATGGAGCTCTTATTGCTCCACTCAGGCTTGGCAATTACGAAGAATAAAAAATTTACCAGAGCCTGAGCTCTTCCAGAGTTATAAACATGGGGAGAATTAAGGGACAGGAAAATTATAGCAACTCAGCTAAACCACTATAATTAAGGCTGAATTGCTTTTTATATTACAGCATTCATGAAGTAGAATGTTGAAATAAATAAAAAGTAAAAGCTCAAATACTGTTGCAGACTTAAATTTTGGTAGGACAGATCCATTTGGTCTGACAGTATGTGTAACTTCCAGTTTGTCTCGCCCTCCTCCTGTTCTTACTGATGATGCCTTGCCCTCTGGAGTCAAACATCTCCTGAGCTTCCTCTGCTGGGCAGACTGGGCTTACAGGTGCTGCCTGTGAGCACAGCCCTGTCACACCCAGTGCCTTTTACAAAAGGCTCCTAAACCAGTGTGAGTTTAAAATTCCATGTGTTGTGGAACAGGAGACACCTTCACACCCTTCTCATTCAGATTGAGAGCCAACAGATTGTAGGTCTTTGTTGTTGGATTTTTTCCCCCCTTTTGTGGGTGTGTGGTTCATCTTTAATTTTAACCAATTTATTTGTTTTTAATTTTGACTAATTTGTTTCACACACAGTGCTGATATCCAGCAGACCTGTCTGACTTTCTATGCAGCTTTGTCACCCCACTGCTAATTACCAGTTTCCATTGAAGCTGACAGTGATGCAGAGCCTTCAGAGATACAAAGTTCCCCCGAGTTTGATGAATATCCTGTTTGAAGGAAAAACAGTTACATGGAAGCTCCTTCCCCGTAAAAACCCGGCAGAACTCAATCCATGCTTGCTTTGGGAGGCATCAGCCAGAGCAAACCAGACATTGGTTATCATCTGGGCAAATGGGAATGTGGGAAGAAGCTGAAGGTATGTTGGGAGGAGGCTGGCAAATACAGGACATGGGTCTCGCTGTTGTTAAGATTGTTGGGATCAGCAGGTCTGTAATGGGAATAAATTCCCAAGTCTGAATTTCAAAGGCAGCTTCAGGAGAGCAGCTTTCTTCCTGGCAGGAAGAGTAGTCTTGAAGTCTTTGAAAGTGATAAAATATAGAAGAAAACAAAATGGTCTTCGTGGAGAGAATTCTCAAGTGATATCATGCACGTGTAAACATCAGGAATTTAATCCCAGCTATATTCTGCAGTATAATACAAAATAAGCTGGATCAGAGGCACTGCTTGTGTGCTCACACTCACTCCTCCTTTCATGAACCATAAGGCACTTGTTTTGGAAACCATAAAACTGACTTAAACATCTTGGTTACCTTAATTTGGGACTCCCTTTAAATTGTATCTTGAGTTATGAAATGACAAATCTTGTAAGCAGCTCTGAGTGATATTCATGGTAAATTGGTTTCATGAGGAGGGAGCGAGGCCACCTTTGAGCACTTCTGTAAGTTCCAACAAACTGAACATTGATCTCAGCATGTTCAAGAGAGGGGGGGAACCCTGATTTCCCCTTGAGTGGAAGCAGCAGCGAACCTTTTTACTCTGTTTCTAAATTCTGTTTCATGTAAGCTTTGCTGTCTCTTTGCAGCCATCTGCTGCAGTGCTCTGCACTCTGAGCTTGTATAACATTTCAGAGAGGTTTTATTTGTTTCTCTGGCTGTGGAGAAGAGCTGGAGGATGTGAGCTCTGAAAGTTCAGAAGCAACAGAGCAACTGAGGCAAAGGGAAGCCCAGTTGAAGGTAATTTAGAATTTATTGTTAAAAACATAGCTGGTTAAAAAATCCTGAGTTAAAAGCTGGTTAAAAAATGCAGTTACCAGGCTGTTGTCTCCACCACCTTCAAGATCTCCACTTAACCCCAAATGGACCTTCATGGTGTCCCTGGCTCGATGGAAACTGGAAGGTGGGTGTGGGTCTTCCTAAATTCTTGGTATTTTTAAGATTATGAGCTATTTTGGATTATGAAATATGATTGTTCTCTGAAATAAGTTTTGGTAATACTGACAAGACTTTGCCACAGATGAATGGTGGATAACAGGGAGACAGACTTTACCTCAAAGCTTGTTAAGTGGAAGATAATATATATTTTCAAGGGGAAGGAGCAGGTTAAACCTAATTTCTCTGTAATATATAGGCCAGAAGTTGGGTTGGAGGGTTTCTTTCCTTTAGCTTTAGGGACAGTAGGAATAGTCCCAAACAGATTTAATCCATAGGAGTAATGAATTAATGTGTCTTCTAGAACTCTCTATAGGATGTTTTAATTCACTTTTCACATATAAGTTTTTGGCATTAAAATATTATAATTTTTATTTTAAGGAGTAGGTAGGTCTTGGTCATGTTTTCAGACTGGTCAGTCTATTCCAGAGGTGCACAGCTGGAGTCATTGGGCTTTTACCCAGCAGGGCTTTTGGACTTGTGCAATGCACACTGAAGTGTGATGGGGTAAAGACAGAGCCTTTTTTAGGTGTCTTTGAGCTCTTAAATGTTTACTAATTTTTGCCTGGTGTAATTATACATCTGCCAGGGTTTGGAGATACAAACTCCCAAGAGCTGGACTCAACAATCCTTGTGGGTCCCTTCCAACCCGAAATATTCTGTGATCCCGTGATATAGTTAAAAGCAAAGGATTATGTTTGAAAATCAGAATGATCATTTGGAAACCCCCAGGCAGTGCCAGCCTTGGGGCTCCTGCTGCCCCCCAAGCAGTGGGAGTTCAGGATATGGGATGGGGCTGCTGAGGCAGCTCTGCCCCAGCTGTCCCCAAGCTCTGTGTCTCTGCTGGAGCAGCAGTAGGAGCAGTGGGTGCCCGGTGGGAGCATCCCCAGGTTGTGCTGCTGCAGTGCCTTGGGCTGCTGACAGTCTGAGTTCAATCTAGCTGAGCGACTTTGTTTTGTCAAGAAATAAAACTATAATGGTTGCCAAAGGACCGACAGAAACGAGGGACAAATGTTTCCAGGACTGCAGGTGAGGATTGGAAGCGACAGCAAATTTAAAACAAAATTCTACAAGCTGTAGATTATTACTAGAAGGTTCTAGAAATACAATCTCTCTGCAAAGAAATTTCAGAAATTGGAAATGTCATTTAACTTCTGTGAGTTTGCTCTACATGAAACAAATGCATCACATGTATGCCAGGGTTGCAGATTTTAAAATGTGTGTGCATGTCTCATACTCTTCACTAGTCAATGTTTTAGACCTCCCAGCTAATGAAGAGTTTCTTGGGATGAATTTCTTTACGATGCTGAGAATTTGGCCCAAATTTTGTGAGCAGTACAAGGGTAGACACTTTATGAGCTTTCAAAGCAAATCAATTTAGGCTCTTGTTTACTTCATGAATTCTTGTGTAGGGTTTTTTGCATTGTTTTTTTCTTTTCGGTTTGGTTTGGGTTTGGGTTTGGTTTGATTTTGGTTTGGTTTCTATGTTTTCTTTTCTGTTTTGGGGTTTTTTCCTATGTTTTGTTTTGTGTTTTTGGTTTGTGTTTTTTGTTTTGTTTTAAATAACTGTCTCTTCCATGGCTGGAAGTTATCCCCTAGGGTTATTTTTAAGAGCAACAAACAAAGGCTCAGCTTGGTAAGATGCTGCAGTGCACAGGCCTGGACTACAGACCAGTGTAACAGCTTGAGCTCAGCAACGGGCAACATAATTCTGTGGAAACCCCTCACTTTCCATGCCAATGATGAGCTTTGCCATGCTAGGGAGAATTCCCAGGGTCTGCTCTCAAAAAGTGCTGATTTCTGCATCCTGAATCGTCTTGACGTTTGCGGTGGTCTTGAGTTCCAGGCTCTAAGACAGCTGTGTCACTCGTACAGGCGTTCTTTTATAAAGGTGCAGATGCTTGGGCAGGTGTTGCCTTCATGTGCTGCTCTGGCAAGGCTGGTGTCAGCCCAGGGAGTGTCTCACTCCTTTACCTGCAGTCAGGTGACTCAATAAAAAGTACTGAAGGCTTCTCTTGGCCTGATGCAAGAGATCTGAGGCAACAACCTTGATAAGAAACATTTGGGAGAAGCAAAGCTGGGAGTGGAAGCTGGAGAGGTGACAAGGCCGAGGTTAAACCCACCACAGCCCTAAAGGAACCCAGATCCCTGTAGGAGCATCCCCTAGCACTGACCAATAAATCATATTGAAAATTGACAATTTTGCTGGCCATTTAATTTCTTACAGGAAATATTTTCCGTTTTAAATTTCGTTAAGCTTAGAATAACTTAAAGTAGTCCATGAAGAGAGAAACAGTATGAATATTTTCCTAAGGGAGCACTGGTTTTGCCTTCAATTAATTTTCTACAAAATGTAGTATGAAACATAGAGTATGGGTTACTGTAGATGGGATTTGATGCCCAAGTAGGATATTTTGAATTATGACTTACGTTAAAAAAATACAAAGTCCTCTTCAGATGTAAGACAAGAGAGAAAGGGGAGAGATGTGCTTATTACAGTCAAGAACTGTGATACATAAGCATCAATGATTCCATTTGTTTTATATACTTGCTTGTCATTTTAATGGTTTATTATCAGGGATCCAGTCAAAATTGGCAATAAAAAGAACAGAGCTTTACTTTGATTCAAAGTCTGCAGCAGATATGCCAGCAGAAAAGATAAATAAGGCATGGAAAATATGCTGTTAATAAGGGAAATGCAAGGATGTCTAAGCATATTTCACATTCTTTTTCTTTATTTTGGTTTCAAGCAGTGTTGAATGCACTTAAATTATTAAGTTACATGAATAGTACCTTGAACATGGGTTGAAATATTCCATTCTAGGGCAAACTTGGGTTTGTTTTTATAAATCTCTTCTTATAAATAATTTTCAGAGCAGAAGACAAAGAAAGATATGGTCCTTTCTGATTTTGTGTACTTTACAAGAAGGGAGTATTTTCTGCATAAGAACCTCATTGTTATTCACTGCAATTCTCCATTTGAAGAGAGGAAATACACTGGAGAATTTTGTGGCACCGGGACAGTGTCTTGTTCTGTCCTTCACTGGCCAAACAGAGTGTAGGGGAGCGAATGTAAAGTGCCTAAGCACAGTTCAGTGCTATCCCTTTTTTGATGCCAAAAAACATTGACTGGCCAAGCAATTGGCTGATGGAAGGTCAGCAGGCCCTGGGTGAGGTGATAAACTGTGTTCTGTCCTTTTGGGCCACTCTCTCCATCCAACTTCGTAGCCTTGTGGGAGAAAGTCTTGATGAAAATGTTTATGAGTAGAAAGCGCTGTGTACAACGGATTCTACACCTCGGGTTCTCTTGGCTGACACCTGTCTGCCTAAGACAGGAAGAGAAAGCAAAGTATTGAACTGAGCCATTTTAAATAGTGTATTTGCACTTTTAAGCAAATGGAAAAATGATAGGAATGAGATGACTCTGCTCTGGGCTTTGTCAGATTGGTGGTCGTGTGTACACTCCTCCTGCAGAGCCCTTCTAAGTTTTTTTTGCTCTTTTACCTATTCCTTTTCTTTTGTATTCACTAAAGGTGTAGCCAAATGTCTTGATTTCTTTTAAGACCGATCTAAAAATCCCCAAAACTTGAAACCTTGAAGTGAGAGAAGAGTTTGTAGACCCCAGGGCACCACCTTGCCCCTTTTAATTTGGGAGAGTAGGTTTGTCTGTACCATGGTAACTTCTCGTGAACGTAATTGCTGCTTCTTATTCAGCAGATTAAAAATGTCTGTCTGTGCTACAGATTTGAGGACAGATCAGTATGGAGACTGTGGCAGAGAGGAGGAAACAGCTTGCTCTTAGTTAGCAGCCCAACACAGACCTGGTGGGAAAACCCATTGCAAAAAGAATCCGTATTGCTTTTAGACACCAAGCTGCTCTTAGCATTGATCTGGAGCTCCAGAGGCCACTGGGGTTTATTTGTGAGATCCTCAACCCCCCAGTGCAGCCTCTGTGTTGGTGGAGGAGCTGGAGCAGCTGTGTGGGTGCCCTGGGGAGTCCTGAGCCTGGGGGGAAGGTGCTGCTGCAGTTCAGTGATCTCAGAATATATCAGGGAGAATCAGCAAAACAGTGGGAAAAACAATGGCAAAATTCCAAGCAAACTGAGGAGGGTGTGGAGTTAAATGGTTACTAGCAGGCCAGGCAGGTGTGGTGTATGTTTGACACTGCTGGCATGGAAATGCTGAGGGAGACTTTGCTGCTGCCTCGTTGATTTCAGCTGCATTGGGGAATATTTTGTATCTGTATCAGTAATGCCTGCCTGGAAGTCCCTAGACAAAGTGGGAAAATGTGTTTAGCATCAGAAAATAGAAAAGCAAGTTTCCCTTTTCGGGAGACAAGTGTGTGGATGGACCTCCTGGTCCTTCGAGGAAGAAAAGGTAACAGCTGGAATGAACCTGTGACAGATGTTTGTGGGGGGAAATAAGGAAACTAAAAGGAGAGAGAGAGGAGGATTTTTGTGGCTTTGGAAAGAAGGAAGAGCTGACCCAGGCAGCAACACAACACAGCCAAGCACGCTAGAGGAGGCTCTGTGGAGGGTGCCCTCAGGTGCAGACACTCGGTCAGGCAGTTGGCAGGTTTGTTACACAGCACCAGCAGAGCTTTTGCAGTTGAATTGTGCTTCCTGTGTTTTAGTCAGGTGCCCAAACCCTGCCCCTGTGTGCTTTCAATCATCTCTTGGGACGAGCTGGCTGCAGGGAGAGCTTTTGTTGTGGTGGTTCTGCTGGACTCACTATCTGACTATCTTGACCTGTTTCTTTTTCTCTGCCTGGAGTCCTGGTCTGGAGAGATTTGAGATCCATCACACAGGACTGGGACTTTTGGACATCAAATTGTATCTGGCTGGAGCAAGTCAAGGTTTGTCAAAACCTGGGCCTGTGCACACCTCAGGGGAAGATGGATTGGTGTTGACGTGTCCAGGGCATTTTGGACTGACTGCAAGTGCTCAGTAAATATGACACCTTCTGGCCATGGCAGCAGTCCATGTACATGGGAGCTGAAGTCTCCAGGCATCATTCTTATCACAATTCAGTGCTTAAGTACCTGTTCAAACACCCCAAACAGCTTATGAACAATCATTCACCTTTCCGATCTCTGGAACCCTGAGATTTACCACTCACTTGTTATGGAATATATTTCAAGGTGACTAAGGGCCCCAGGCTTCCACAGACACGTTCTGCTCTCTAATTTAACAGTGCTGCCTCATGTGAGCATCTCTCTGATCAGGAGTCATCAGGATATACTGACCTTCCCTTGTCCCTGCTCTGGATGTGGGTGACCTGTTCAACTCTTCCA
The DNA here is from genome assembly GCA_013399855.1 of Oxyruncus cristatus. Taxonomy (NCBI): domain Eukaryota; kingdom Metazoa; phylum Chordata; class Aves; order Passeriformes; family Cotingidae; genus Oxyruncus; species Oxyruncus cristatus. Next base: position 239,380 of record VXAY01002603.1, read on the forward strand.
CGGTTTTTGGGGATGGTGCAGTGAGGCCATCAAGTTCTGTGTAGGCAGATTTCCCAAAGTGTTACACTGGAGTACAAAAGGTGAAAGTTATGTTTCAAAGCTGTGTTAGGAGGCTGCTCCCTGTTTCTTGTGGTGTTCAAGTCTCTCTGTGCTGACTGGGACTGTAGTGTGGTGTGGAACCAAGTGCATTGGCTTGAGTACAGACAAACACATACTTGTGCTGAGACCTCCAAACTGCCTGGCTGGGACTGCAATTCCCAAAAAACCAGAAACGAAGTGGTGGTGGTGGTGAATCTAAAGGCTGTGCATCAGGGAATAAGATAACGTTGTGTTTTAAATGCAGTCTGTCCCTCCGCTCTGCCCAGTGGAGGGGGTGTGCAAAGCAGAGCTCATGCTCCGAAAAAAGTAACTGCTCTTCCCGGCTGTCCTGATCCCTTCCCTCTGCCCCAAGGGCTCTTCCTGCTCTCTACTGCCTTTGAAAATCTCAAAGGCAGTGTGTATGAGGGAAGAGGATATTTCCAGGAGAAATCCTTCTGCCTGGAGTGTCAGGAGCCCATAGCATGGCCTGTTCTTTGTTCTCAGGATCTGCTCCCTTTTCTCGGGGTTTTTCAGCTGAGCAGCTGAATGCACTGGATGGTCACATCAGAAGGCTTGTTATCTGGGGCCATTAGCAGAGGGTTGAGCAGTTGCAAGTGTGCAGGAGAGTCCAGAACAGCATCCTGTGCAGCCACGGAGAAACATGAACTCCCCTTGGAATGGATGTGCTCCTCACTGTCAGCAGGGAAGTGTACCTTCCGCCTTTTTAAGAGAAGGATGCTGCTGATATGGCTGAAAACATCCTGTGCAAAAATTAGGACTGGTGTCCAGCCCCTGAGCAGTGATACTGGGACCTCTACTTCAAAATGAGCCAAAATTCCTTGCAAAGAATATGGATTGCTTTCACACTACACAGAGGCCAGTTCATTTTGCATCACTAGTTTCCCAGTTATTTTTGATTATCTGGCTGCAGCTGTGAAAACAGTGGGCTTGTGAATACTTGCCCTCTCTTAGTCTGGTCCATACTACAAACATTGCAGACAAAAAAAAAATAAATGTTAGGGATCCCTGTGTAGAGCTGTGATTTACAAGCAGCAGGATATTTTATGGTCCTTTTAGCTGGATATACAAGTTCTACTGGGCACTGATGTGCTCAACCAACTAGCAGTGGGCTTAAGGGTGCTAAAATCGGAGTGAGAGATGTTAATGATTGTGGGTTTGCACTGTAAATTTGCTCGTATAGCCACGGAGGTTGTCAGGTGTCAGGGCAAAGAGGACCTTTGGTTAGTCTGTGCAGGGGGGATATGTAGCACTGAGTTAAGGTGTTCTGTCCCTTGGAAGGTGAATTCCCCACTCATACCGATGCTCCAAGGGCAGGTGACACTTGGGCACAGCTGAGCAGAACCATAACTGGGCTGTTCAACCTGGAGACACTCTTGGTCCTCAAACCCATAATTTTCTCATGGCCTTATTTACTCATTCTTCAGACCAGGAGGAGAAGGGAAGCAGGATGGGGATTTTTGGTGGTGGTGGTGGTTGTTTGAATCTTTTGCACTGTGGTTTAAACCAATGTTTTAGGACTGCAGTTCTTCTGGGACTGACATTTCAAGGCAGTGTCTCATTCTTCTCATTCTTCAGCTCATCTCTGAGAATATTAGTAGGAAGTGGCAAGGACTGCCCCTGTCTGTTCCTGCTGCCCTGGCTCTGAGGGCTGAACTCGGGAACTTTGTCTGACACCCCTGAGGGAATCCCGAGCCAGCACAGCCTGATTTGCAGGCACAGGAGTGAGCTGGTGTTTCCCTCAATGCAGACCTCCAAAATATGTGCAGATCAGACACTCATTAGTCAGATGGAGGAAAGACAACATCTTAATTAGCCAGGGAGTTGTTCTGGTTGTGTGTGTGCTGTATGTTAAAGAAGCAACCACAGCAGGAAAATTATTTTAATTCATTTTTTTTTCCTTTCTTTTTAACCTATCAATTTTATTGCTCATTTTGACCATGAGGCTAAATTGTTGTGACTTTTGTTGTTTATTTGGGTTTTTTTCCTTTCCTTGGTTAACATCTATTTGATGATCTGGGTATGACTGTCAGGTAGCTACAGCTCTGCGCTTGACACTCTGCTTGTGTGTTTGCCCACAAGGGTCAAGGATTTACAGAAGCTGATGGGAGCCTTGGCTGTATAAGGAATACAGGATGAGGCAGATACTCCACACAGTTTACCTTGTTTATCCAAGAGTAAAAACAAGAACTGAACAGGGAAGAAATGACGTTTTATGGGCTCTGAATGAAAAAATGGCAGTACTCCATCTTTCCATGAAGCTCCGTCTTTCTCCCTCTCTCAGCTGTAGGAATGTGACGTTTCGAATTTGCAGTGTTGTAATAAAAAGCATGATGTGATAGAACCGCCTAATTACATCATCATTCTTTGCAAAATATTCCGTATTTCATGAAACCATGGCACAGTAAGTGCAGTGGAGCCAGCTGGCACCTCCTTGGCAGGAATCCTTTGGAGATACATTGCTTTCCTCTGTGTTCCTCTTATAACCTCTGCTCGTTCTCTTTGATGCTGATGTTCTGGTTTAATAGGGCACATCCTTTTCCTGCAGGAACATCAGAGGGCTGGGAAGAAGAGTTTGTTCAGCTTTAGTTTCTTCTTGCCATCAACTCTGGGTATGTTTTAGCTGGTTTATTTTTTTTCCCCTCTGGGTTTTTTCTTTCTGCTGTCTTCCCTATCAGAAGATGTGTATCAGGGAATAGGATCTCTTAAAAGCTTTATTTCAAAATTTGAAGTAAACATTGCCTTTGCTGTATTTTTCCATAGCTAGGGGAAGTTACAGTGGTTCAGCATTGCTAAATACCTAGAAAGGATAAATACTTACTAGTGCCAATAGTTTACAGACCTGAGATTCTCTTATCTTTTGAGAACACTTTTCATTACTCCATCCTATTAATAACAGCAGTGGAGATGTTATTCAGTTTTTCTCACAGTTATTAATTTAATAGTATTTACTTTTAACTTAGTTTACCTTCTTGATACTTGATTTTTTTTCTAGTGCTCTTTCAATAGTTAAAATCATCTTTTAAACTTTGGCAGTGCTAAGAAGTAGATTTTTGACCGCAGGGTCACTGCTTTCTTCCACCTTTTTTTGTGAAAATAGGGGTGAAAACCAGCAGTGTCTTGGCCCCACTCTGGTAACTGAGCAAAGGTAGCTGGAGAAAGGCCAGCGGGTTGGGGCCCCTGGAGCCAGGGCGGTGCAGAGCAGGGCAGCCGAGCACTGTCCCTGCACTGGGAACGAGCATTCCACACCACTCCCTGAAAATCCAAAGCAAAGATGCTCCTGCGGCTCTTGGAGCAGCCCCTGATCATCACAGAGTGTCCTGGTGCCTGCAGGGAGGGGTAGCAGAGTCATTAATCCAGCGCTGGGCAGCAATCCCTAAGTGCTTTCCCAAAGCTGACGTGGATTGAGTGGGAATCCAAGGAATGTTTCTTTATTCTCCCAACACATTCCTTTTCCAGTTTATATTGCTGTGTCATAGCTGTAACCTTCCACAAGCCTCTGTAACCACTCCATTCTTCTTTGTGAATTGAATCCTAAAATGTATTGATTTTTATCATTTTAGATATAAATTAAGCTCTTCTCTACACATACTGATAATTTAAAAAATGTCACTTGACAGATACAGTTAATATCTGCTGGAAGATTGAATAAATCCTGATCTTAAAAAATAATATATTTTTATTTACTGAATATTTGAATAAATCCTGATCTTAAAAAATAATATATTTTTATTTACTGAATATTTGAATAAATCCTGATCTTAAAAAATAATATATTTTTATTTACTGAATATTTACTTACTTATCTTGCTTTTAAATTTATGTTTAAAATAAAAAAAGGAAAATGTTTTTGAATTTTGTTAGGAAAACAAATAAAAAGGAAAGAATGGTGGGTATAGTTACTGAGCCCAGCCAGCTCAGCTCTCTAAAGCCAGGCACCAGTGTCTCTGAAGAATAAAAGATGAAAACACAAACCAAATAAAACAAAGAAAAGCTTAGAGCAGAAAACAGATATTTAATAAAAACATGTTGATGCTAAAAATATAAGCACTTATAATTCACTCTAAACAGAGTGAGGGAATCAAATATACAAAGCAAAATTTTTCTGTTTCCTGGTGGAATCAGGTTTTGTGTGAAAGCAGTAATTGCTTGTTTTACTCTGGGCTGTTTGTTTGTGCCAGAGCTGCTGGGGGGAATCTGGGTCTCCACACGGGGGGAGTGGAAGGCTCAGAAAAAGTTTATTAAAAAGCCCTGCTGTTGAGTCACGAGGTGCACAAAGGACTCTCTTGCTTTCTAAACCCCTTCTCAGAGAGGAGTCCAGGTGCAGCGGGGTCCAATTTTAGCCTTGGATTATGTCAAAGATCTAAATTTAAGGAATTATAGAGCTGTGACTGAACCACTTTTGTCCCACAGGTTTTAATGATTGGCAAAATGAGAATATTTCTATAAAATAAATAATTTCTTGTTACAAATGATCAGACAAAAGATCTTAACCAGAATTATTTACTACATATAGTATACATTAGTATAAAAGCTAAAACTACTAGTAGTATAAGATATGAGAGTGCACCATATTGAAGCAATTATTGAAACAATTATATTAAAACTGGCAAAAAGAAATAATTGTTAAGAAGAGAGCTGATGTAACTCACTCAGACCAACACTCGTGGGGAGATCTCTGCTCTCATCCCCACGGAGAGTCCTTGGAGGGCACCCCCACCCAAGGGAGGCATCTCCACACACACCCCAAGAAGGGTTATGTCAGAAGAAAACTGAGTGTCAGACCTGGCTCCCAGGTTTGGTGCTCCAGATTTACGCCCCCAATTAGTGTCAGGTGTAATTTAGAGATGTTTGATTAGCCTATTGCAAATGTTTGGCTTTGGGCCAGTTTAATGAGCTGGCTCAGGGTTATGAATCAACTGTGTAGTTAATCACAGGGACAAAACTTGGGGCTGATATTGGCAAGTACAAAATGAATGTTTACAAGGTCAGACACAGACTACATAACCCAAGAGTTCAACTTTTAAGGAAGAATGATGTTTTCCTGGCTTAAATCCTTGTGATGGAATCCTTAGTAGCCTTTTGCTCACTTAAATAGAAGAGGACAGCATGGTGTATCTCTAGGGAACGTTGCATTTCTGCATTTTAATGTTTGTTAAAAGCTGCATTAAAATAAAAGCAGCCAGTGTTTGCATTCCAAGAGCACACACAGAGGATCAGGGAGGTCTGGGATCCCACAGGCAGCTCGTGTTGATGAAGCGTCAGCTCCAGGTGTATTACACAAGGAATATTGCAGAGAAGAGTAGCCCACAAATATTATGGGAAGTTAATCTGGCAAATAGATTCTTTCAGGATGATCCGCTCATCTGGAGCAGCATCAAAGCTCAGCCCATAACATGATCTATTCACCATTTGTTTCTTCCAGGATTACAGGGAGCATCAGGTCCCAGGGGAGTGTCTGCATAATAAAAGGCTTGGCTGGGGAGACGTTGGATGGGGAGATCAGCTGCTCTTTGATAAGGGACAAAATACATTTGGCATAAAAAATGGGAGCAACAAACTTGCTGGAAATGTATCTATAAATTGTCAGGCATGATTCATCAGCTGAGGGGACTGGAATTTTGGGTGATAATGAAATCTCAGGGAGTCATACATTTATCAAACTCTACTGGCTGATGACTGATGGCTTTTACTGAGGAATCAAGATGGGCTGGAGCTCTGAGATATTCTGCCTTCCACAGAAACATTGCAGGCTTCTTCATGAGGTTATTGATATGCCATCTCCCTCCCACCCCAAAAAAGGACTTTACATAACATATTCCTCATGTCAATAGAAAGCTCTGCAATAGCTGCATGAGACATCTAATGACTAAAAATGCTGCTGGAACCCTTGTATCCCAGTGTGCACATGGGTACTGAAGCACAGAAATGCCTGGTTTGTATTTCAGCTTCTTGCAGTGCAGTTCTTTCTGTCTGGATAGCTGTGTGATATATTCCCAGCAGAATATTAAACACTTAGTCTAAACAGAGACACTGCATCACTTTTTTCCTTGCAGGAATTCTTGTCTGTAATACAAAACAGAGTATTTTCACTAGGTTTTGAGACACTCTTCTGTATGCCAATGATAAACACAGCAGCAATATCTTCCTTTCCTTTGTCTTCTGACTGTAATTGAGAATTTTGGTTCTAGATCATAGGGATAAATTTGGGTAAACACTGTTTGAAACACTGATGGGAAAAAATGAGAGTAGCCATGTCTTCAGTCACCCTGTTTAGGAAGCTCTTAGTTAACAAAACACAGAGTCTGTTTGCTTTATACAAGAGAAGTTCCCTGAAGGTTAATTTTACTTCTTGTTCACTGTTACTGACCTGCAGCAACAGGAAACTTCTGTGATGACCTTACAAAATTACCTGAACAAACCATTCTGAGTGATGCCATTTATTTACCTTCTGAGGGAGCTGTTGTGTTCACAGGGACTGAGGGAGCACAAACTGGGCATGGAAGAGTGCAAATATATTTGGGAGGGGGCTGCTGGAAAACTCCCTGTCAGCAAAATCTGGAAGGCTTAATCATGCCAAAGAATAATGATTTTTACCTTATTCTTTACAAGAATTACTGCATTCTGTGTTTAGGAAATACGACAGTGGTGGTGGGGACGCTGCTGCAAAGCATGAGTTAATGTATGAAAGTGTTGAAGTTCATTTACTATTTCACATGCACATCTTTTGGTAGTCAAAGTCATGAAGATGCGGAGACTATTCTGACACTTGGTGACTTTTACTTAAAAAAAAGCCCACCTACTAAGTTTTAACAACCTCATGATATACTCTCGTGATGTTGCGAGCAAATATTACTAATCAGCTACAAGGGCTAAACATTTTGGATCCCAAGCAGTTGAGATTGCTGCTTATTTAGTTCATCATTAGGCTGAAAAAATATTTTTCCCTGGAGTATTAAATTGGTTGGCTGCATCTGTGAAATTGGATTAACACTATGGGTTTTTTGACCCTAAAAGTAAATCCTGGTTTGAGATGGTTCCCTAAAAATAAATAAGGATGTGTCTAGATTGGAGTGTCTTATATCTGGGGGAACTGTGTTTGCCAGAATTGGTGATAAAAGATGGTTAGTTGGTAAAACTGAGCTGGATGAATTAAGTGATGGGTCTCGGTCCTACAAACTGCAGGTTAAATTCTGTTTTGTGCTGAAGCTTTCTGTTGAATTATTAAGGGTTTGTGCTATAAATACTGTGTCCTAATAGCCATTTTCCCCCTTAACTCAACTGGAAGTTATTGTATATTAAGATGCTGGCTTCTGTGAGTATCTTGATACTTCCTGCAGGGCAGATAATGGTAAGTTATTGATGCATTTTGACAGCTTTTCAAACACCTTGTCTGTATGAAACAGAACTGTATAAAATTTAGCCTTCTACACCTTAACATGTAATTTGTCTTTATAGGAACAGGAAAGAGAGACTGGAATGTGTCTCAATTTTCTGAGCAGTAAATGAACAAACAAAAAAAATTCTCTGTGAGCCACTCGTGGCTGGCCCAGAGGAGCAGGAGCAGGAGGAGGGTCCAGGCAGGGGGAGCTCTGGGCTCCAGGCTCTGCGGTGTGTGGGCAGCATGTGCGGGAGGGCATAGAAGGGGGGCTCCTCTCCAAAGACACCGTGGGGATGAGAACCGTGGTGGGCTCCCTGATCTGCTCCCAGGGGTGCTCCTTACCTGGGCACCCCCTGACCCAGGATGTGGGGATTATCCCTCTTCCCTGGGCTCCCTCGTTCTGTGCCTGTGCTTGGTGCTGAGGGCTGGATTTCAGCAGTAATTGTGTCAACACTGCAAGCCAAACCCTCCTGTGTCTACTCCTGCTTTTCATTTCCTTGTGCTTATATTTGGCTCAGAATTAACTGTAACAGGAATCCTGTGTGTAAGCAAAAATACCATGAATATTGAATATTTTAAGACTGAGCCTGTGATATTTTTACCCTTTTTTCAATGCAAGTTATTAAACCCTCTGTCTTACAGGACAATTTTTTGGTACAAGGTCAACACAAAAACGTCTCTGATGTAAACTCCAGTATCTCTTCTTCCTCTGTAACAACCTTTCAGTACTGCTCACAGTGATGTCCAGCAGAGCCTTCCAGATACTCTGAGCCCAAGAGGAGGCAATTTTAATCTTCCTACCCTGTGTGACCAGCAGCACCCATTTTGTTTCCCACCTTAGAAGAGCAAGAATTTAATCAATACCTCTACTTAAGCAACTGGGCTGTTTCCAGCCAATATTTCAGTATGTGGCTTAAATGAACACTCAGCAATAAGTGGACAAATACCTTCAGTGGCATAAGAAGGATTCAGTGGCATCAAAAGGACTCAGTTTGTCATTTATTTACCAAGAAGTGGGATTAGACTCTGAGCCACCTCACTGGAAACAGAGCCCTAACACGCTGCAGATTCTGAAACAGAAACAGGTTTCCTAAATTTTACTTGGTGTCTGTGTGTGTGAACTGGGGGAAGCCTTACCAGGTTGAAGACATGACTGGCACAATAGCAAATCGTTCCCTTCAAATTCCATCTTGGCTATTCCCAAATCCAAATAGTTGAAGAGCTTTGGTCTACTACAAATTAATTTGTTTGAGCGGAGAAATGGGAATGGAGAGAGGTGTTGACTGGAACAGGGAAGTGAGGGACTTTCTGGTTGACGAAAAAAAAAGAGGAAAACAATGAGAAGTTTGGGGTGAAAATAGGAAATGTAATGTTTGCATAAATGCTTTGAGAATGTCTGGTGCCATTGTTGAATTTCTGGTGCCTTTGATTTGTGTCCCTGAAGGGGAAGGAGGAACAATTGAGTGTATTGTGGTTGTAGGAAGGATGAAAGACACTCAAAGAGCATTTGAAGAAAAAATTAGGGATGGACAACAGGGCAAAAAGCAGAAAGAGAACCTTGTGGAATGAGGAAGAGGGAAAACAGAAATTATAGAGAGATGGGAAGGAAAAAGTGGAAAAAAGGAAAGAACTAGAAGTCCTCCAGCAATAAATAATGAACTGTCCTGAGAAATAACAATGATAAAGGAGGAAATACAAACTTATTTTTGTGGAGTTTTAAAACCACATGTATTTATATCTCTAGTTTATCTTTGAGCTGTTACAGGCAGAAAAACTGAGCTATCACATTAGTGAAAGGGTGTTCTTAACCTTTTTGAACTCATACCAGTGGAAACTCTGGCCTGTTGGTCAGAGCTGCTCATCCAGACTGTGTGCCTGGGGTGGTGGCAGCTCTTTGCAGGGTGGTACCAAGGGAGGTTGGAGAACAATCCCATGGAACACTTTTTCAGACTGGTGAACACCAGTAATAATTTGCAGTATTATATGTTGGTTTGCTCCAACATCAGACAGACCATGACTGTCATAGAAACATTTCCCCGGGTTTTTATTGTATTTATGGTTGTAATTTAGTTCTATCCACACATATACCTGAAGCAGCTCTTCTCAAAGCAGCCAGAAATATAATGAAAATGCAAATGAAGACAAATGATGTTGTCTGGATATCTTTAAGGAGTTTGATTCATTGAAATTATGTGTATCCCCCCACTTTTTTTTTGCCCTGGGCTGCAACGTTGTGGTTTTTACCATGTTTTTAGCAGTTCTACTGACTATGCGAGGGCAGAGGCAAAGATGTAGAGGGAGATTGACCCATGAGCTGTGGAGGGTCATGAGGTACAGAGAAGGGAGAAAAACTAGTGTACAAGCACACAGTAGCCCTGGCAATAACAGATGTACTGGGGATAATGGTGTGCTCCTGAGAGGTAACAACAGTGGTGCCAGCAACATTTTCTGGCATAGAAGACCCAGTGAAGTCTGGAGTAGCTGCTGAGTCTTCCTTTTGCAACTGAAGCTTTGCAATCCTGCACTGCCGAGACAGAAGGAGAAGAAGAGAACTTAAGCAGTTCCAATGCTGACAGTTGGCACTGCTGAGAGAATGGATGTAAATGGCATAAAATTAACAGATTACGTCCTGCCAAGTTTCCTCTTAATTGATGTCATTCAGATGTCCTCAGCAGGCACTGGAACAGCACACATTTGGGCTCCCCAAGGTTCTTCACTGTTTAAGTAACACCAAGCAATTCCTCAAGGAGTCTGAGAGCTGGAAATATTTCCTTCCTGAAATCTTGTCTTCATAAACCTTTTGGGCTCAATCGTGCAAGGTCCTGGGTGTCTCAACCCCCTCTGCCATCAGAGGTAGGTGAGGCCCTTGGCCCCTTTGCATCCTCAGGCTTTTGGTTCAGCAGTTCATCTCCCTCAGGAAAGTGTGTTTGCCCCAGGGAGCCTGGGATGAAAAGGTGTGTGTGTAAAATGTGAGAGCAGCTGTAACTTGCCCTTCTCATTATGGACTGTAGCATCGCTGCAGTTGAAGTGAAATCAGCGACTGTTTATAAACCTGATAATACAACCTTGTGATTCTCTGAGAAAATTATATGCCAGCTCAAGACCTACTTTCAGCAACTAAATCCGAAATAAATATTAGTACCTGGAATTAGAACATAATCACCATTTTGTTTGAGAGAAAAAACCTCCCAATGTGCTCTCACACTGCCTGGATGGATACTGAGGGAGCCATTGTGGTTTATTATGTTGCTGACCTGCTAATTAAAGGGGCTTCAAGAAACAATTGACATAGAGGATGTTTTGTGTGTTTATTCTGTGTGAGTCCCTGAATTGTCTTTGACAGGACCAAATGTAATACCTTTAAATGTTCCACGGTGTATTTGGGGTTGTGTCACTAATGTAAGGGCTTTGAGACTTGACTTTTACTTTCCTATGGACTTGTTTGACTTTCCTGTCTCAATTTTTTCTACCTCCCAAATTAGTTAAACAAGTTGTAAAGCTTAGTTAATATTTTAAATGTTTTAAAATCCCTGAGTGAAAAACAGAGATGTGTGAAAGTATCATTTGAGAGCTTAAATTCTTCTCTAAGTGTGCTCCTAGTCACTGTTACAGGTGGTAACTGGAGTACCCAGTACCCTTGATCATGAATTGCTTAGGGAGGGCACACTAAATTATAAATAAAACACCAGTGTGGAGTAAACTTTTAAAAGTTCATAGAATAAGAAATAGAATCTATTCATCAAAAGCCACAAAGGATTTTTTTGTGTTTTATTTTCTGAAGAAACAGTAGAACGCAGGCAAGAATATGGGCCTCAGTCATATTAAAATATTTAGTCAGACCCTTCACGTTGTCTCAGTGGCTGCCTCATCCCTTTTAGGCTTTGGATGTATAGGTTTGAAATAAAGCAGAGCAATACAAACCAGCCCCCTCTGTGTGAATGTTGAGCATTATTCAAACAGCAGGGAGGGACAAGAAACCGCACTGGAAGTTTTCCACCCTCATCACAGCTCCTCAGTCCTACTACGGCAAATAGCAACAGTGAAATCATGGGGTCTTTTTGCCTGTCAATTCAAAGGTAAATAGACTGATTGCTTGCTAGGGCTGGATTACCTTGGAGTGAGGTCTTAATGAAAGTTTCAGACTCCCTTGTATGTTTTTAAGATAGTGCCATAAACATTTCCTCTGATGGAGCCAACTGCATTGGTACCATAATTTCTTATGTACATGAGCAACCCAAGCCAAAATCCCTATTGAAAGAAGACATTCTAGTGGTGTTAGCTCTGCACAGGTGGGAAATGAAATCTGTCCGTAAAGGTTGTTAACTTTTCACTCCTGGAAGCCATCACAGTGAAGTGATGCTACATCTCACTTGAATTCACCTGGTAATAGGGGCTGAGACAGAACAGAGGAGTTCTGTTTGTCCTGTAGCATAAAGCTTGGCTTATATAATCCTTAGCCATTAACACACTTATGCTCACAAAAGTATGATAGCTACCATTTCTTGTTTGGTTGCAATAATTTGCTGCCTTAGGAACAAAGGGCACGAGGCTCTGGATCCAGGGCTTGGTGTAACCCAGCTGGCATTGTTTCCTTTGATCCAAACAAGCTTCAGGTTAAGTCCATGGAGAAATTTCTTACTCTCATCCACTGCTGGCACGAGAAATGAAGGAGGTGCCACTTCAAAGGATCCCAGAGATGGGTAAATTGATCTCTACAGGAGCAGGGCCTGCATATGGTCTTCTGACAGGCTGTGAATTACTGTAAAATATTACATAGGACACGTTATTGCCCTAATTTTCTTCAGGGTTCTCTGAAATCTATGTTCATCTTGTGCTTGTGAATTGGGACTTGTACTTACGGTACTCCCTATTTTTTGCATGGGAAATGAATATGCTAAGCAAAGGCTTGGCATACAGTTAAAGAGCCCAGCAAAGAGGAAGCTATAAACAGCATGATTTGGAGGTCACCTCCCCATCTTCCCTCTGTGAGAGACAGATACACTTTTTAAAAATGCAGATGGCTATCACTTTGCTTAGAGCATTTTGCTTTATTATAATTGAGTGTGAAGGATTTGAGAATTGTGAGGGACTCTGTCCTAACCTCAGAATTTTGCAATTTAAGTCGATGTGTCAAAAACTTGTTGACTATCTGGTACCTTTCTTTTATGGTGAAATTGTTAGTGTTGCAATTGCTGAGAAAGATAAACCTTGGACCTGTAAAGCAAAACAATAGTCTTGTAAACAAGTCTCTGTATGATTGCTCTTGACATTTTAATTTGCCACTTGTTAAAAGTCCATTTTCTTGACCTGAAGAGCCTAGATTTGAATGAATTTGAGCATCTCACTGCAGCAAGATTGCTAAAACTACTTATAAAATGGCATAATAATACTGGTCAAGAGGAGGTATTTCATATACAATCATCTTCAAATGAAACTCTGGGGGGTTTTGTATTCGGTATTCTTCCAGAGCACGTTTTCAAACACATCTCTGGGTGCAGGTTCTCTCCACTTTTGATTTACTGGGGTTAGTTTGCTCAGTCTTGCTAGCAGCCTGTTTGTAATGGCAGTGTACAACTGTGTCCCAGCTGGCTGAGGGAGGCCCTGCAGAAGGCTGTGTGCTCCCTTAGCCAGCCCAGCATTTGGTAAACGTTCCTGACACTGCTGTTACTTTGCCCTGTTTTCAAGAGGGATTTTGGAGAGCTGTGCTCTGTGGAAGAACTGTCAGATGTCAGTTAGGGAAGACTCTGGGGGAGTCTCTCCATGGATATGTACGAATTGAAAAGCAGCACAGTGATGGCCCTGGAGCCTCCAATTATCCATCAGATACTGCACGGAAGAGAAGCAGAAATAATTCACACCTTCGGTGCCTGCCCTGGTTCCTATGGAAGTGATCAGACAGGCTCTCTGCTGCTTGTATGATGACTTTGCTCTTGGGTAATACTTTAATTGTCATGTAAATTCTAGAGTAACCAAATATAAAGTCCCAGCATGTGTTTGACTTGCAGAAGATAAGCTTAATTTAACAGTACTTCACTCCTGTATGGTAGGAAGATGTATTGTGATGGTAATGATGCTGTGTCTTCTCTCACCAGCTCTACTTCCTTGAGAATTCTGTCTTTGCCAGCTCTCTCTTCCATGTAGCAGAATTCACCTAGAAGCTGTGTGATCACTTTTAATTACTGTGTGGCAGTGTAATAGCTTGGTTAATTGTGTATTGTGCAAAGGTAAAGGAGGGGAAGATGTCTGTGTTGCCAGTATTCACATGGTACTTGAACCTGTATGAGTTGTCTGTGGGTATGATTAATTTTTAATCCATAGTTCTTTAAATGTACAGCAGAAAGTGTGATTTAAAGTTGAATTCATCTAGATACATTTAACAGTGCTTTAAAAAATTTATTACCAGCTGAAGTGGTAGCAAAATGGCCATACTGCTTATGATTTGGCTGGTATTCTGACTTTCTCGCTTTCCAGATTATTTTTGGATAGTTTGGCAAATCTGTGCTCTCAGGCAGTTCAGCACATCTCCTCGTAATACAACATAAATTGAACTGTAAAAACTAATGGACTGGAATACATCAGGGCTTTAAAGACTTATGGCCAATTCTATATATTTTGTGCGGTGGGAGAGGCTCTCAGCCTCAGGACTGTCGTACAAAAACTCGACCTGAAGGTGAAAAACTATCCAAGCTTTCCTGTAATGGCAGCCTGTCTGCACTGGGAATGACCTGTCTCTTCTTGAAATGCAGCTCTTACACATAAATTCTGATTTAAGCCCTGTGTTTCTGGGTTCCTCTTGCAGAATGTACTACACTAAGGAGAGGAGAGAAAGCAAGAAGGTACTATTTTGGTGAGCTGTTCAGCAGAGGAGGACAAGTGGCAGGGAGACCTTGCCAAGTTACTCAACTGGTCAGCAAGTGCTTCTGAAGCTGACTTGGAGCCACCTGTGTTCCACAGGAGCTGGACTTGTTTGAGGTAGCAGATGTCCCCTCCTTTCCTCTGCTCCAGTGCCTGTTAAAAGTGTGAATGTGTCAGCAGAAAGGATGTCATCTTGCTGAGCCATGGCCTGCCCCAATGCCAGGCTGGCTCTGCTTGTGCTCTGGGCTGGTCAGCCTTCCTTTGGACTTGGGGCTTTGGTGGCAGTGTTTCCTTGGGCTCTGTGAGCCCCTAGAGTTGGTGTTCTTGTCACTGTTTGTACATCCAGGGCTCACTGGCTGCCCCCAGCCTTTCACATTTGGAAACCCTTTTGACAGAACAAATGCTCGTAATTCCAACCCGCATATCATATATCATTCCTTTATCTCAAAACCTGTGATAGACATGAGAGAGATAGAATGAATTAAGTGCTTCCTTTTGGGGGTGATGTCATCTCCCTTCGCTGGACCTTTTCCTACTGTATTTGATGCAAGACCCATCTTGAGTGTTTTCCTCCCAGTCTTTGCTACACATTTTATTGTCAGCAGTCCCAGCCTTCTGCGCCCCAAGGGAAGTAAGTCAGCTTGATGTCACTTGTGTGGAAAATGGAGGAAAAAATAGATGGTCCCTGACTACAATAAATACCATCAGTTCTACAAGATCCAAATTTGCTGTCACAGTTACAAAGCAATTTGTATTTTGCAGGGGAATAAGGGAGAGTTTTTATTTTTTGGGGGTGTTGTGGTGGTGGTTTTTTTGGTGGGTTTTTGTTTGGTTGGTTTTTTGGTTTGTTTGTTTGTTTTGTCTTTAACCGGAGCAGTTTCCAGGAGTGCCAAAGTTAGAAGTAGAAGCATATATTATGTTCCTATAATAGAAACTGTGAAATAGAAACTGCGAGTCCTTGCAGGGGAGGAGCCCCTGTGCCCTGTGCTGTGCTCTCGGCTCTGCCCCCTCCTCTGCTGTGCTCAAGCACCTTCCCCCAGTGCCAGGACTGCAGAGCTGTTCAGTGAGTGCCCCCCTTGACCCTGCCCTTCCCAGCACTCCCAGCACAGGCTCCTGCAGCATCTGCTGCCTCCAGGTCGCTGGGTCAGGGGCTGGAAGGGTGCCCAAGGTTTTCCAGCGAGCGTGTGGTTGTGTGAGTGCCGTGAGTGTTCACTGCCTCGTGTTTGGGGGCTTGGAATTGTCCAGCAGCCTCTCGTCAGCGTGGCATTAATAGAATCACTTTCCTCTGCAGCAGCATTTCCAGTCACAGAGCTTGCTGGGAGCTCCGGATCCCTGGCTGGAGGCGGCCGGGATGTGGCGGCTGTAGAGAGGACGGCAGGTGGCATCAGGTGATGGGACTTCTATGTCATCTTAGAAACCCAGCCCGGGAACGCCTTGGGCTGGGTCTGATCTCTGCCCCTCCAGCAGCTCACACCGTTCAGGGGGAAAGGCAGAAACTCTTTCTTAGAGAGCATTTCTGTTCCTTGTCCTTGTTTTATCCAATGGTCTCTTCAGTGACATAAATTATTGTCTGCGAGCAACATCCATCCTGCAAAGCACAAATCAGGCAATTATAGGTTCAGCTTGATGTGAAAACACACTGCAGAGAAAAGTTGGCAATTTTATTCCGAATTTCTGCATTCCTTGGGCTGCAAACCAAATTGTCTAAAGGTTGGAACAGCCCTTAGTTGAGTGGCACAGCAAACTCAGGCCAGGGCTTTGCCTCTGCCCTGACAGAGAAGGCAAAGAGGCACCAAACCCCCAGAAATACTGTTTATACATTCAACAAGCAGGTTTAAACTCCGGTTGCAGCAGGGATATTTTAATATCTGGTTTAATATCTTAATATATTTGGTATATCTTATATTTTGTATTCAGTGTACCTGCCTCCTAAGTGATATGACTGGTATAGAACACTAAATACAAATTGTGCAGTGTATTATGATACTAATACATTCTGAATTTATTAGTTCTCAGTCTATACTCTGAGAAGCTGACAATGAATATTAAATAAAACTGTTGTCACAAAAGCATTTCACATCATAGCCTTGGATAATTTGTAATATACTGAATGTTTTGCATTTAATGAAAAATCATTGGGTTGCATCTGGTAGTTTAGAAATGAGTTTTGAACCATGATAGCCAAGGTATTAAATGACTTTATGTCAGTAAGCACATATGGGTATTTTGGTGGAAGTCCTTTATTTGGTTCAATTCAGACATAACTAATATTCATGAAAATTACTTGTGCAATGAACTGTTACTATTTCAGGAATTCTTTTCTTTGTCTTTATGGTCCATTGATTTGTCTCACTTTGCGGGTTTTTTGTGTAAATAATTCAAATTATTCTTTTAATTTTAATATGATCTAATCAGTATGTATCATGCATTTTAATGTAATAACAGTTTCTAATTATTTAGAACCATTATTAGTTTTCTGAAATTCACGAGAAGTAAATCAGGATGATTGTAGTTCCCTTTAGCATTGCCAAGGAAGTTCTTAGCACTAAAATGCAATTTTTAAACTTGATTTTCTTAAGGTGTTTTGCAACTTTGAAACTAACATGTGTTAAATTTCAAGATTGTCTTAATTTTTGAGAATGCCAGTAAACTGCCATTGCTTTGTACCAATCTGATTACAAAGAACAGCTTTTGACTCTTCTTTTTTTTAAGCAGGGGTTTAAAAATGATGTGTTTTTTGTCTGTCCATCCCTGTCTCTCCCCACCTGTTTTTCCTATTTGTGATTTTAAGTTTCATCTTTGGCAAGGTAGAATATGGGAGACTAAAGGCCGGATTTTTTGATGAAGTTCAGCAAGTGGAGTGACACAACACGAGCTGTAAAGTCCTGTTTATCTGCAAAGGCAGGTATTCTTCACAGGTTAAGTGCCTTTGCTCTGACCAAGAAGTTCCATCCTTGGTATCTAAAGCCTTTTGTCAAAAGAATCTTCATTTTGGAAAGAAAAATTTTAACACCTGTAATTTCCCAAGAATCCCAATGTCTCCTTATTCTTAGTTGGATCTGCAAATATACAATCATTAACATTTCCGTGTTCATGGAGAGCTCTAGAATATTGTAAATGTAAAAAAATGGAGGAGATTAAGAAAAATTTGTGGAAGAAAACTCTTTTCCAGACTGTATGGCACAGGGAAGCAGTGACTGTGGAAGGGCATGAGCTGAAAATTAGTAGAGGTAGGAAAATATTTTGGGGAGATGTTGCTGTGGACTTGTCACTGCCTGGAAAGTGCCTGGAATTGTTCATTTCCAGGGGCAGGATGGAGCTGCAGCCCCACACAGCCCTTCCCTGGAGAACAGGGGCTCAGCCCACACTGGGCACAGGTGGATGTGGGGCTGTGGGCTGCTCTTTGCACCAGCAGGAGGATTTTAGGAAGTTGATTTTGCAGGAGAAAAAGGCTAAACCTGAAGACAGGTTGTAATGCATTGATGTTTTCTGTGGTCCTGAAGGGGCAGACTTTGTGCATCCAATTGAAATTGGGGCTGCAATGGTTGAGGATATATTTAGGAATTGAAGGGTTGCAAGATTTGACTGGAGAAAAAAAAGAAATAATTTATTAGGATTTTTTCAGGATTATTAGGATTTATCTGTATTACTGTACAGATGAAAAAAATTAATATCACCCACATTATCCGGCCTTGGATGCCTCTGGTTTGACTTGGAAAGCTGGGAATTGAGCAGAGGTGTGAAGGCCACACGTCTGAGCAAGTTAAACACCCAGTGGGCAGTTCCCATCGGGGCTGCAGTGCCTTAGTTCACCTCAATAAAGATTAAGAATTTAGGAGCCCCAGATGAGATCTATGTGATTGACTTAACAGAATTGAAAACCAGTACTGGATTAACAAAATCATTTGGTTTGCCCTCACTTGAGTCCTTGTGTAGATAACCCTGTGGAGGTTCCATGCCCAGACTCCCATCCCAGAATGATGCTCCTTTGTTTCCATGAATTCGTGCTGTCCCAGGACAATAACTTAATAACAGTTTGTTTAATGTACTTTGGATGTGGTTAGAATTGAAACAGACTCTCTCAATTCATCAGCACGGTTTTTCATTTGTAACAGCCTGGAGCTTTGGGGATTTCAGAAGAATTTGCTTTAGCTTTCTTTTTCATTAGAATTTATTTGCAGCTGAGGGAAATTTCAACAGCCAGAAGCATCATCATATAAATGAGTGGGTTGATCCCACTCCCTGGCCTGCCACTGCTTTGGGGCAAACCCTGGCTACACAGGTGTGCCTCTTGCTTCTGGTTTTCCAGCTTAATAAGGAGAAACTCTGAGGTCATAATTTACAAATGCAAGATGCTGATTAGGAGTAGCTGTTTTAATTAGATTAATAACACCTTAATATGCTTTGTATGCTTTCCATAAAAAAACTCAGATTAGTTCATTGCCTCAGGAAACAGGAGGGATTTCTTTTTTCCTTAAGATAGTGCTGTGTGCATGTGCTGGGAATGTGATTCCTTGGGGTGAGCCTGGCAGGTTTGGCAGGCTCTGTGAGAGATCTGGTGGCTGCTGCAGGTTTGAGCTCTGTCAGCTTGTCCTTTCCCTCTGTTTTTTGGCATTGTGGCTCTGTTGAACTGCATGAATGAGGGATACAGGTATTCCACCATGGAAGTGCATTTTGGTGACAGGGATGCTTCTGTTTGGGGACTTTTTCGTGTGGATCAGAGAATTTTCACATTTTTCCAGGATGCCTGACTGGTGGTCCAACTGGAGCTGTTGAGCAGCATGATCTGAACAGACCTGGGGAGGTCCCAGGTGTTCCTATGCTGTGCATGTCTAAGGTTTCAAACAATAGGTTGATTTTCTTTTGGAGGTTTTATCTCTGAACTCTCTTACAGACTCCAGTTTATAGGGCTTGGACCAAAGCCAGGAAAGAGGGCAGGTGCCCTCAGTAAGGGCTTATTTGGTTTAGCGAATGTTCAGGAGGGAGTGGGGAGATTCATCAGATTGTTAGAAATCATCCTCAAAATGTCTGTGCAGTAACAGCCTTTGTGCTACAAGAATGAAATTTTTTATTTATTCATGAAGTTTGGTACTATGTCAGTCCTTGAAATGCCAAGGTAGGGTGGGCTGGCTTTAAATCTTCACCAAAATTTTAGGAATTATTTAGTTTATAGTGTTTTAAGGCTTTCTCTCTCTATTAAAAACACCAAGATGTTGCCAGCTGCAGTTTTTTCAGAACTCTGCTGCATCTCCTCGTAGTTTTTCCAAAGCTGTGTGGCATCAGCTCCTCTCATATGGAAGTCCATTAGACTTTCAACAATGCAGAGCATTTTTAAACCCCATTCATTCTCAGAGAAAGCTCCTTTGCTGATAGCATCCTGTTTTCCAATGTAGACGAGGCTGAAGTAATTTCATTGCATAACCTGTCACTTAATGGCTACAATTAACTGAATGAAATCTCCCACAATGGCTGGAGTTAAAGTTCTAATGATTTTGCTCCTGGCAAAATGCACACTTTCCCCTTAAGATTCCAGAGTTGATTATTAAAAACCTAAGGCATCATTTAGACTTCCCTGCTCATATCTATCATAAAGAAAAATAACATTACATATGTTTACTGCTGTCACCTGCTTGCTTCCCACAATACATGTGTTCTGCAGGATATTAAAAAATCTATGATGCACAAGTGAGTCGTAACAAGAAAAGCAATTACATCTCTATCTTTATTCAGAGCACATAAGGTATTGGGCTGTTCAGACAAGGATATGACATTTTCAGGCAGACAGTGTTATTGTTCCACACACTGCAGTTTGGGATTTTTAATAAGAGATTTCTCTTGAAAGTCTTTCTAAAATCTTTTTACATCTGTTCAGCTGAGCATTCATGTGTGAAGGTCCAGTGCAGGTGAAGAACAGGGTTGCCCAGAGCAGCAACTGCTCCTGTCCTGTAAAGGACAAGCTCTTGGGGTTTGGGGCTGTTGGTTGCATGGTCCTGTTCAGAGATGGAGCCAGTGGTGGGGCTGTTAATGGGAGAGAGTTTCTTTTTTACTGGGCTGTGTTCTCACATCATGATCACCCAGACTGGCCACTTGAAAGTGTCAGGAATAGGGGATTACATATGGGAAAACAATCTCAACAGGTTTTGCGTGTACAGACATGCTTCTCTGAGAGGTACAGAGTTGATGTCACTGGGACTCAGCCCCTTCTGCTCCTAAGAAAATGGAATCAGGAAAGACCACGAACTCTAAGAATTCTAAGGCATCAACAGGAGGAGCAGATCTGAATCTCAACTGTTGAAGCCCCTGTGAATTTGAACAGTTCAGATGCAGGTCCCCAAGAGGATCAGTGGTAGTAGAGGGGCTGCTGAGGGCTTCAGGTCTCCAGTCTGGGGAACATGAGCCAGGAAAGAACTGAAATGATCTCTGGTTTGTGCTGAGCAGCTGCAGCTCTGACAGGGCTCCTACAGGAGCAGGGACGGGACTGGAGAGCTGTGGGTGTCATTTTTCCATTAGGTGAAGCATTTTTGGAGCTGTGTCTGCTCTCACCTTTCTAAGGTCACCTGGATGTTCTGTGGCTCTTGGGCATGAGGACACGTGGTTTTCTATGTCAGGGGTCTTGGCTGTCCCTGGCTGGTACCATGAGGAAGATGCTATGGCATCATTTTCTTTTGTAGTGTTCCTCTGCATCATGTGCAGGTGTCTTTCTAGTGAGAAGTCCTGGGGCCTGGGACAGCAAACAGAAGGACTGAATTTCAAATCTGGATTTTCTAACTGGCAATTTATTAGTTGTCTCGACTGGGCATTTTTTTTTTTTTTTTACAGGGCTAATTTTTTTATCTGCAGAAGAACTCTTTTGCAAGACAAATCTGGAGGTTCTGCAGGACAGCACAGATGTATTTTTGCAAAATATTTATAAGGTTTGTTTTCAGTGTGCAGAGGAGATGAATAAAGAGGCCTGTGTAAAATATACCTATTGACAAGCACCAAGAGAATCTTTTTAAATTATTGCTGAAAAAACCATTCAGATGATTTAGATATTCATCCATATGGCTATAAGAAACAGTGGGAACAACTCTCCAGTGTTCTTTGAGTTTCCCAAGGACTGACAGAGGCATTTGGAAGTATTTTGCTTTGTAACTACGATGCATCAGCCAAGCAGTCAAACAGGAAACCAGAGTTTTTATATATGTTTGGGTCAGTGCAGGTTAAGCCGTCAGAGTCTGCTTTTGAACTGCATCATTACTTACAGCTCCAAGTGTTACTGAGTGTTGGCTAAAATTGCTGTTAGATGTTGGATTAATAGCAGAAGCTAAAGTTGCTAGTTTATCATGCGGACGTTAATGGCTTGGTGGGATCATATTTAAAACTATATGTGGATAGTTTTGAAAGAATGTTTCTGTGCTTTTTATGCAATTTTCAAGCAGCCTGTAGAGATTGGACTGTGCTGCTCCCCAACAGCGGGGAATGACATGGACAAAACTCACAACTAAACAGAACTTGCTTAAATTGTGATGTTAAATATAGGCATTGACTTAAGTAGGGTATAGTGTGGAAGAAAAGAGCCTGTATGTATATTTTGCCCTTTACAGATAGTAAATTAAATGCCTTATTGCAAGCAGTTTTTGGTTGCTTGCTCTTAGAAGGAAAAAGAAAAAAAGGGTAAAATCAAGTCCAACATCTGCTTGGTTTGCTTAGCCAAGAAGTTGCCTTTAAAGCACAATTACAAGAAAAAGCCCAAGTGCTAAGGTGAAGCAGAAGCAGCATCACCTCCCAGTGGATGTGTAGGTGTACTGGGATTTTAACACCACGGAAACCTCTATGTGAGATCTCTGGTTTTGCCACATACAAAGATTTTTGAAATGAAGAAACTGTATTACACTTCTCAATTGCACCCCCTGTTGTTGGATTCTGCATTTTTTATGCAGAAAAATTCATTTTTTCAGGTCTGAGGGAGCCTCTCTTTGCTGGGTACCAGGCTGGGGGAAGCTCTCCCTGAACTCCCAGGGCACCACAGCTCTGTGACTACTGTTCAAAACCAGGGAAAGAAAAATGGGCTTGCCCAGAAATATAAAATGCTGTGGAATTCCCCTTTCACTTCAGACATTGCTATTCATTGTTCTTCATCAAGGCCAGCATGTTCTGGTCCCTGGCGGGTGATTGTTCACCACAGGGTGGGACATGCTGGGAACTGGCCAGTGTCCTTTTGGAGAGCTGAGGTCATTCCAGCTTGTTTCTACATTTGTGTTTAAAGCATCTCGCTCAACATGAGCATAAACTACGAGTAACTCACTTCCCTTTTCTTCCCATAAAATCACAGCAATTGATGGAAGCACTGGGGTTTTACTGTCCTTGCCGACTGGTGGTGCCCACAAAACAGTGCTGCTGCTGCTCAGCTCTGCCTGACCTCGAGCAGCAGTTCAGGCCCTGCTCCTGCTGTAGAGGATCCGAATTCCGCAGGTGCCACATTCCCCAACGGGCACTTGCTGGTTGGGGATGGATGTTCCCAAGAGCTGAATTAGGGGAATCCATCTCTCCAGACCTTTTAATATTTGTGGAAAACAAGCTTCAGCCAGGTGCTGATTTTTCTGCTTTTTGGGTTGTTGTACAGCCTTGTCTGTTGAGATGTCTGAAAGGTCAGCATGAAGCATATTTTCTGTACAGTAATAACAACAACGAAAGGCCATGGTCTGATGGGGAGATGGCTGTGGTGACCTTGGAACAGCCTGAATCTCTTCTCAGTAATGCAGTGCAATGACAATTTTAAATTCACTCCACCCTTTGAATCCTTTGAGTTCAATGCTGCACTCACAGTTCAGTGAGCTACTGGTGATACAGAGAATACTGAGAGTAAGTGATAACCTCAGAGACCATTTATATCAACAAAATAGCTATTAATATAAAAATTCCTTATAAGAATAATTTATTAATTTAATTTAGCTTTTCTTAAATTTTAATTTCCTAACAAGAGTCTAGTCTATATATGCTTTAAACAGTCTAGTGTCTATAAATCATGTAGCTGTGTTTGTTTTAGGATGTTGTGAAGACCTGATTTTAAAACAAAACTGTCTCTTCATCAAATACTATATTGAGAATCCACGCAAATATGAAGAAGTGGTCTTTGGGGATGAATCCAGACAGGTGGATCTTAGGAATGAAAATATACGGCATGAAAATGGCCTGAAATCTGCCATATCTATTGGTGAATTGGAGACTTGGTTTGCATGTGAAAAAAACAATGTTTTTCAAGTCTGCACCAAAATTATTCATTTCGAACACAAAAAACCACAAAAAAGCAGTTCTGGGCACTCAACCCTAGAGCTTGCTTTTTTCTCCAATTTTAATCAAAATCTAGCTCAAACAATTTATGTTTCCTAAGACTTCTAGCTCAAGTCTTATTAAAAGGGTAGAAAAATGAAACAAAAATCTCATAATCGATCCTCTGGGAGACCTTTCTTCACACAGGAACCTAAAATAGAAAGAAGACACCATTACACATATAAAACATGGAGGCTGGAAGGGTAAGGGATGGAGAAGCTACAAATACAGGGGACATTTTTCAACTTTTTAATTACATACTTTGCCTGATCAAACAGGGACACTGTGGATAGAAGTCACTCCCTGGGGAGCTGCTCCAAAGGCTACTGAAACATGGCTATGGTTCAGATTTGTGTAGCTTAGGGTCTGCTCCACGTATCACCCCCTGGGGCCAACTAATTGCTGGTTTTTTTACATGTCTCTCTGTTCTTTGTTAGTGACAAAAACAGGTATTGGGGTTTAACTGTGATGCTGATGCTGACAGATTTTTAGCTATGAAGAAATTGCTGCTCTTGGATTAGTGCTGCCTTAAGAATCACAGAGCGCTCAGCAGAGAACACCAGAGAAGAAAGATGCAGACCAAGAGACAGCTCAGCAGTGTTTGAGTGGTCCCAGGTACAGAAGTTCCTGCAGCAGGGGCCACACCATGTGTGGGTGCCCACACAGGCACCCATGGGCGCCTGCAAAGTGACCTTTGTGCGTGAATTAGGCAGACTCCACCTTTAACTAAGCATAGGGGGGTGCTGGTGGGTGCCAGTTGTCCCTGAGCCAGCAGTGCCCGGGCAGCCAGGAGGGACAACCCTGTCCTGGGGGCAGCAGGGAGGGGATTGTCCCGCTCTGCTCTGCCCTGGGGCGGCCTCACCTCAGTATTGGGGCACTTTGGGGGGACACAATGGAAGGGAGAGATGGAGCCATTGGAGAGTGTCCAAAGGAGGGACACGGAGATGGGGAAGGGCCTTGATTTGAAGCCGTGGGAGGACACTGAGGGCACTTGGTGTGTTCAGCTGGAGCAGAGGAGACTGAGGGGAGACCTCAGTGCAGTTCCAACTGCCTGGGCAGGGGCAGAGGAGGGGCAGGACTGAGCTCTGCTCTGGGGGGACCAGGGACAGCACCCNAGAGGCTGGTTGGGCACTGACCAGGCTCCCCAGGGCAGTGGGCACAGCCCCAAGGCTGCCAGAGCTCCAGGAGGGTTTGGATGATCCTCTGGGGCACAGGGGGTGACTCTTGGGGCTGGGCCTGTTCAGGGCCAGGGGTTGGACTGGATGATCCTCGTGGGTCCCTTCCAGCTCAGCACATTCTGGAATTCTGTGATATGTACCACCGTTTCCAGCAAGTTAAATGATATTACAAAGTATGATCCTGCTACAAAGCACTGGTACCTGGTCTGCATCCCACTGGGGGAAAACCCCTTGGAAGTTACATAAATGTGCTGAACAATAGTCAGAAAGAGAACATCATTTATCCCAGCAAGAAGTGGGCAATGCTATCTCTGACTTCCTGCTGTCACTCTATTTGCTCCAGCCTGTTGGTGCCTAAGTGGTGATCACTTGAGGCAATACATTAAGAATTGAAAGGAACAATAAATTTTACAATTAAGTTAGCAAACACCAGCAATGGTATTACTCCCCATTGATAATTACAAATCAATTATATGTTTTTAAAAATGATAACTCACATGGTGCTTTTGCGAAGCAAATGTTCTCAGAAAGATGTAGGATCTGTAGGGCCAAGTACTAGAACATGTGCAGTGGTTAGCAACAGAAATGCTTCAACCCTGAAGCAATCCTTCTGTGAAAAATGTATTAAATTAAGGTCAGCTGGAGCAAACTGCTGCTAAACATGGTTAGTGTAGAAAAAGAGAACATCTTCAAGCAGGAAGCTAATGGGACTGAATTTTTATGTCTAATGAACTGAAGTCCAGGCTCTGATGCAACGTTTTATAATCTGTTTATTGTACTAGAGGGGTTCTTTTTCAATTCCATGAGCAAGGTTGCAAGTATGAAATAAAGTCCTCCGTAATAAACTGGTGACTACATGAGTCCGATTTCAGCAAATCATTATTTCTGATACAAGTAAGGGGTGAGTTAGTTACTTGTAGAAAAGAAGAGCTCTGAAATTATTCACTTTAGCACTATATTTAGGCTCTTAGAATTAATTGACAAATAATCATAGTAAGTCCATTCTCTAATATTGCATATCTAACTGTAATAACGGAGAGATGAGCAAAAATGAGTAGTCCGAAAAATAAAGACCATTTGTTATGAAACAGTTGCATGAGAGAGGCCTGAGACGAGCAGGTCTGAGCGGGCGTATGGATTGTGCTGCTCACTAGTCAAAGCTACAGGAGCTGCCTTATGATACCAATTGGAAGGATATTTGGTGTGTTCCTGAATATTTCCCAACTTTTCACAGGTGTAAATCCTCCATTCACCTGTGTTTAAAATTTTGTTTGCACTTCTGAGTGTTTGGTAGAGCTGCTCTGACTCAGGGTCTCACTTTTCCTCCACTTTTTTGCTGATGTTCTATTGTAAAGTTTCCTGAGGAGGTGCAGACAGGCAGGGAACACATGGTAGTGTTGCACTGCCATTGCTTATGATTATCAAAATGTGGTGTTTCTACTGGAATTTCAAGAGACCTGGGCAATGTGTTTAAAAACCCCAAACAAACAAACCCCTGTACACCAACTTAATTTGTATATGCAAATGTTGTGCTTGCAGGTGCAGACAGGATAATTGTGCGTGGAAATAATCACAACCCATTTACATGTATAATATGTATATACAGGAATGGCATGTGCAGATCTACTGGTGCAAAAACTGCTTTGGAATCCAAATAATTGCTGGTGCATTGGTTAATACCTGGAAGGATTTTCTCTTTTACAGTGTCTTTTTTGCCCTCGTGGATTTTGGATTGTCTGAGTGATATTCCTTCAGATATTCTTTCATGAACAGAAGAGGGAAAGGTTATGTCTGAAAATCTCTTTTCATAAAAAAAAGGGAATATATATATATATACATGTGTGTGTGTGTCTCTATAAGAAAGCTCCATTCCAAAATTACCTCCTGCTTTTGCTTGGGAAGTGAGCAAAGAGCAAAGAGAAAGAAGCTCAGAAATGGAGGAGGAAAAGAATCCAAACTGACAGGAAAAGGGGCCCTCAGTGAAACAGCATCCCATTTCATGATGTAAGCTGCTGATATTGCAGCTTCATGGCATTTCCCATCAAATGTGACAGGCTTTGTAGCAGCTTTAAATTAGAGGATGGAGCAAAGTACAAATGGTTAGAAAGTGAGTGGAGCAAGCAATTGCTGTAGAGTTTGTTGTCACTTTTAGTCCTAGTGAAGCCTAAATACTATATTATTGTCTGTTTTTGTTGGCAACACCTGCAAAAGGAAACTGAAAAGAAAATTCTTGACTTTTTCTTTGACACTAAAGTATTGTCTGTGTTAATTTTCCATGTTTTGCTTCACAGGAGGAACATAAAACTGTACTTTGATACTGCAGCTTTCAGCTGTGTGGTTATTGTCTACTGATTAGAATTTGGGACTAAAATAAGGAAAAAATATACCAAGGTGCTGCTTTGGCTCCTGTTGTATCTGTGCAAAAGGAATGTTAAGTCCTTTAATCATTTGCTACTGATAAGTAATTTTAGACCTGTTTTGTGCATATGTCTGAGAGAAAGAGTGGAAAACACTTCTCTAGTGCCCAATAACATTTTGTCTTGTATTTTTGATAGAATAAGATATATTAAGTGGGGCTTACACTAAAGACATTTATTTACCTAAGTTCTGCTACATGGTAATCTTATGATTTGTATTCTTTTTGATTGGGAATGAAACTCTAATGTAATTATATAGTATTTAGAATAAACTGTGGTGATCTGACACACAGCATTTGGAATGAACAACTGACCCTGTCAGAGCTGAGCAGAGCTGGGAACCATGGACAGCATGATCAAACCAGCTGGGGATGTGCTTTGGGAACAGCAGAGGATGCTGAGATCCAGAGTCTGGGTTTAGTTGCTCAGAGTGTTGTTTGAACTGAGATCCCCACTAAATCACACCCTTTCCATGCTTTTTGTTATTTTAAATCAAAATTTTTACACTAATTTTTAATTTCAGAAAGGGTTTATTTTGGCTACTGTGGTTCTGAAGGATTATTCATGCAGCTGATGTCCAAAATCAGTAGTTAATCTCTTCAATGTGCTTTTTTTTGACATGCACATCTTCTGGTCAAATGACATCTTTCATAGGTCATGTTGTGGAAAGCAGGGGGAATCTATCAGGCAGAGATTTGAGTTTTGGTGGAGAAACCTTTCTCTCTAGAGTTAGACTTGACTTGTTCAAGGGCCTAAGAATATCTTTTAGGCCCATGTGTGGTGTGTGCTGTGGACTTTTTAAGGAGCTTTTAAATTTCAGGTGTCTTAGGAGATCTCGTGACCATTCCTGGGCATATTAACACTTTTCTGTTGCTTGGCTTTAAATGTGGGCAGGTTCATGGGTTAGATCAAGCTGAGAAAGGTATCTTTACATGAGTTCATTTATTTATTTCTCTCTATATTATTAGGTTTCTGTGCCTACAAAATCAGGCAAACTTTATGATCCAGCACAGTGTCAGTGTGTCAGATACATGAAAGGAATGCAGCTGATCTGTGAACTCAGAGCACACGGTGGGACTGATAACAAACCCGAAAGAACAGAGCTCACTTTAAAAGACCTTTCCATTAGAGTACAGAAAAATCTAGAATGTTTGACACTGAGAGGAATTTCATTGTAATTCCCTCTTTCTGTGACAGTTGACTCGCAGGGTCCCATCCTGCTCTTGCTGTGCCAGTGAAGTTTCGGTGGTGAAGGGCTCAGGATGTGGAGCAGTGTGAGGGGTGAGCAGACATGATGCCTTGCAGTACAGGAAGCAATGGGCAGTATTTTTGCAGCCTGTGTTCCATGCACTTGAAATTCTGTATGGGTGGATTCAACTTACTAACAGGTTCCTCATCATTTACGGTCACGGGTGTGCAGGTGCCCTGGAGTTTACACTCAGGAAGCGTAGCAGACATCCAGAAATGAGCCAGCTGGACTGCTTTGCTATTCATCTTTTTCTGTGTGACTTCAGCTGAACAGAAATGATGAGTTGTCCACCAAATAAAATGACAGTTTTTATTTATGTTAGTCTCAGACGTAAAAAGCCATCCCTGCCAGCATCTTGGTAAAACAGACCTCTTATTTTTCAAATATGAGAATGAGTCCCTGGGGATAGCATACATGGAGGGATGTGAGCAGCCCTCCTTCCCTTGGGGATGCAAGAGCTCTCCCAGCATGTGTTCCCAGCACTGTGTTTGGTGGAGGAGAGCCCCTGCCTGGGACTCTGGCACAGCAAAGCACAATAAGATTACATACAGGCAGCTTAAACTAATACGAGGCAGAAAGCTGATTATGGGCTCTGTTAATTCATTGGATTCAAATCAAAATGTCTCAGAAGCCAGAAGAACCGCTGGGTTTAATGGTATGGATTACACTGCAGATTATTTCTAGCAGTAATATATACAGTCAGGATCTGTTGTAGGGATGCCCACTTTGTCATTTCTAGAGGAATGACAACTAGCTCTGGGAAGAGTTATGTTATGTATCTGCTCAGCCTGACAAGAACAACAATACAAGTGTGTGTGTTTTGGTTGGTTGTTTCTTTCCAAGTGAACATGTGATGTGCAAAAGTCAAATCCAGGGCTGTGCAGTGAAATGCAGGAGCAGAAGCAGATCCCTTGTGTAGAACATGTGCCTGCTAGGGGAGCTGAACATTGTGGTGAAAGAGAAGTTATCAAAAAGACATGAACAATATTGCTCTTAACTTAGAGCTCTATAGTCAGTAGAGTTGGTTAATTCATCTTGCCAAGAGATGTGTGGTTTTAAAACCGAAATTGTTTTTGTTGTGGGGAGCAAAAGGATTCCTGAGAACTGCCACTGTAATTTCCCATGAACTTTCTCAAGGCCAGTCAGTTGTACCCATTACTGTGTGTTTCTCTACACTGACAACCATTTCTTTGCACTAAGAAAAACCCTTGAAAATACAAGTTTGATGACCTCTTCTGACTCCCAGTCATATTAAATTTAATGCTTGTATCAGAGAAATTCATTACCCTTATAGTTAAGATATAAAGAATAACTAGCACCTTTTTGGAATTAGGCAGCAGTCTTATGTTGTATCTTAGATGGCACTTTTAACAGGCTTTATATGCTTTGATGTTTTATTTTATTTAATATTGTATGATGCCCCAAGGCGCATTAACCTGAATGCTGCTATAAAAATAAAACGATGGATGAAATGCTTCCCAGGAGCATTTTGGGAAAACTAGTCTTTAGGGTCATCAGTATATGGGGCCAATAGTTAAAATAGACAGTAAAAGCAGCTTCAATAACCTATTAAAAATGCATCATTTATTCTGGCTAATCAATCACACTGTGCAAAGAGAGATCTGGAAACCATCACAGCTTCTCTTCCCAAAACTGAGCATGGGGACATTGTGCCTCCCAAAGTGAGGGGCCTGACACAGAGTGAGAATCGTGTGGGGGAAAGTTAAAAGCAAAGGGAACTGTGATTCCTTCACAGCCAGGAATTGTGCTGCTTATTGAACTTTCATTTTTCCTGTACAAACTGGGGCAAAAGATGATTTCAACAAGCAGTAATGCAAGGACTGTGTGACAGTGTTACGGTTTAACCCCAGCAGCCCCCGAGCCCACACAGCCCCTCGCTCACTCCCCACCAGTGGGACTGGGGAGAGAACTGGGAGGTAAAAGGTAGAAAACTTGTGGATTCAGAAAAAGACAGTTTAATAGGGATAGCAAAAGCTGTGCACATAAGTAAAACAAAACAAGGAATTCATTCCCCCTGTCCCATGGGCAGTAGGTGTTCAGCACTTCCAGGGCAGCAGGGCCCCATCCCTCATAATGGTGACTTGGGAAGACAAACTCCATCACTCCAAACATGCCCCTTCTTCCTTCTTCCCTCACTTTAAACATTGAGCATGATGCCATCTGGTCTGGAATATCCCTGGGGTCAGCTGGGGCCACCTGTCCTGGCTGTGTCCCCTCCCAACCTCCCACACACCCCAGCCCCTTCCCAGCTGGGCCCTACGAGGGGTTGGAAAGGCCTTGGCTCTGGGAAAGCCCTGCTCAGCAATAACAAAACCATCTCTGTTATCAACTTGGTGTTCAGCACAAATCCAAAACATAGCCCCACACCAGCCACTGTGAAGAAAATTAACCCTATCCTAGCCCAAACCAGCACAAACAGGGATCTGCATGAAAGTCTAAAGGATGCTGTGAATCCAGAGTAATTTTTTCCAGCTGTTTTTGCTGGATTTCTCTCACTCAGATGCATCCAGAGCAGTTGTTCAGATGACTGAAGGGCTCATCTTTTCTCTCGTGCTACTGAAGCCTTTCAAGTCAGTCATGTGAGCTCAGGTGCTGGGGTTCAGCTGTACAGAGCACTGTGTGCTTGAAGTCCATGAGTGTCTCTTGGCTACAACTGCAATCACAAGAGCACTTGTGGTTATCTAAGAGCAGTCGTCTCCTCTTCTGAGCTCTGCTAAGGTAACTGCCCTCGGGCACTTACCCTCTGGTGATAGAGGGCACAAGGGGTTTGCTTAGCACGTCCCACCTTGAGATTCCACAGGGAAAGGCTGCTGGAGTTTCAGTTTCTAATACACTGCTGCACCCACAAGGAGAATGTTTCCAGGTAGGGTGAAGGGCAGACAGTGTAGAGAGATAGGTGTCTTTTAATAATTTCTGTAAGTCTGAATAAAGCAGATTATTCTGAGCCCTGCACTGAGAAATAAAATAGTCCAGCCCCACAAACCCCAACACTAAATAGGCATTGTTCTATTGTACTTTTACAATTAAGATAATAGTTTATGATTTCCTCCTTCTTATTTTAAGGAAAAGAAGCATTCATGCCATCCCTAGTTATTAAAGGTTCACAACTGCTCTCATTGTTTAGTAGCTTTTTATACCCTCAAAAGAAAAATGGGACATGGAGCATTTGTAAGTGCTTTAATAACTGGTTGTCACTTGCTAAAGAATGGACACCAAGGATATGAGCTATTCATATGCAGAGCCACTCAAAAGCTGAAGAATGTATAGCTGTTATTAATTTCAAAGGAAAAAAATGAGTTTACTGACTGGTAATGGAACCAGCTTTGTGGTGTGCAGGAAACAAGGGTTTACTGTGGGGATACAGTGTCTCAGCTTTGTGTAAATCCTCTGATGCAGAAACACGCACACACTGTCCTCTTAAAATAAGTTTCTCCTCCACTCCATGTTTGGACCACAGGGTTGTGTAGGTGGAGATAAAGCATATTTTTAAAACTTAAAGGTTATTTTATTCAAAGGAACTCACTGAGCCACAATACCAACTGACTTCTGTTGTAGTAATTCTCAAGTCAGTTTGGTAACATCATCTCAAAAAATTCACTTTCATTTTTTGCTTATGGATGGTTACATATACCTATGAAAAAAAAGAAAACAAAACAAA
>VXAY01002604.1:0-10623 GCA_013399855.1 Oxyruncus cristatus
TGATTCTATGATTCTGTGACTCTTTGTGAAAACCCTCTGGGGAGCATTGAAGATATTTCACACCTACCTTGGGCTATTCATCTCAGTGATGGACATAACAGGCAGCTGTGATGTCTTAGAAGGTGTCAGAGACTCATTACATGTCTGTGACATCATCTCCTGTAAAACGCCCTGCCCCAGAGGAAGCCCTAGACATTCCCACCTGAGCTTAAAGTGTATAATAACTCATGAAATCTTTGAATTTTATGGGGGCTTCCCCATCCCGCAAATGGATCAAGACCATCACTTAAACAGGACTGTGACCAACATTTCAACCAACAGCCATTGAAGCTACAACCACCAAGTTTCATTGCTGGATCTAGTCTGTGGTGACTATATATATATCTTTGGACCTTTATCCATTTTTTCTCTTTCTCTCCCTTATACATTTTCTTCAGTATTATTTTTTTGTTTTAACATTGATGTATTACTGTAGATGATAACCACAAAAACATCTACCCAACTGTTTTACTTTGAAACCAAATTGTTCTAAAATAAACCCTAAATATATACTTTTACAAACACTGATCATTTAGTGTCGTTTCACTCTAATCAACCCCCAGGGATTTATTAACAAGAATCCGAGCTACTATCCCCTTCTGGGACAGGTTTTAACACCTGGTTATGACCATAGGTGAGGTGGGTGGCTCACATTCAGTCTCCTGCTCTGCTGATCTCAGAGCAAGTGCTTGCATGCTGACCATTGCCAGCATTTCAGGCTATTGACCCTAGCCATCTGATACACATTTGTATGTCTGTGTCTCTTTCCTATCTTGTTTCCTTGGTTGCAGCCTCTTTGGACACACGATTGCCTTCTCTTCGTGTGTACAGTGGCTGAGCCTGTATAAGATCTTTGTGCTTTACCGGAACACAAATGAAGTTGTATCCTTGTTACTGGTTCTATACATCAAGACTGAACTGTGGGCCGAAAGGTCCCTCTGAGCAAATTGCCAATTTTTAGTCTGTTTTACAGTTAATTGTTTTAATAAACTTTCACAACAATTGATTATGGTGAGTCTGGGACTCTTAGTTGTCTTTGTGGTTAGGAGGTATAATAACAATCCTATTCTGGCCAAGCTGAAAGATTTTAAAAGCCTGTTTGATGTTACTTTCTTTTACATTATATGTGCCTACTACTGTGACTTCATTTGGAGTATGGGATATTAGATTCTGATGTAAATCATATTTCTTTTTTTCTCTTGTGAGTAGCAGATCTGTCATTCTGCAATGGCTCCTAATCAAATATTCTGATAATGTACTCCATTGAAATCTACAGAGATTATTGTATGACACTACTTTAACTTAGCTGTTATCCCTTATTAAAATATAATTGATAAATATGCTTCTCTGTGAGACATTTTGTTTTCCGTGGATTAGAAGTGTGAGTGTAACTCTTATGGTTTACTTAGGCGTTCATTTATAAACCATGTAACATTTATTCTGTGAGAGGTTACGTAAAGGACAGAAACATACTTTTAACATATCTGCTTCAGGACATTTGAAATCAGAAGACAGGCTAGTGTGAAAACCTGACACACCTTTAAGGTATTCCAGAACCCAGAATGCTTGCATTTTGTGCCTCATTATGTGGAATCATATATGAGGTACCTCCCTGAGGGATATCATAATGACTGCCAGTTGGAGTTTACTGTGCCCTGTGATGTTATTCTTGGAGGTACAAGTCTCTTAGGAGAACCTAATGTAACAGGGGGGCTTGTAGCAGTTTCCGAGGCAGACCAGAAGTTTAAAATATTAAGCATACTGTGACTCTCTAAACATCTTCCTAATGAATAGATTATCACAACTGGAGTCTCATTTTCTCCTTTTCTGAACCCACATTCTGGATGGGTGAACTTTAACAAAAGACTGCATTGCAGTTGAAAGCCTTTTCTAGACATTGTTATGTAAGTAGGGGGCATAGAGCAAGTGTGTAACTAGGTCTCTGTTTTGAGTTCGTCCTTGCTCAGCGGTACTAATAAGAGGTGATGGTAGTTGGGAAAGTCTGGTTGTTGTATGATATTTGGAATCCTGTATATTTTCTGTTTTGTCAGTTATGATAAATGTTGTATTTTCTGTGAATGGAGATGGTTGAAGGTACTTGATAAGCTCTGGTGGAAGATGCTTCCATTTCTTTACACCAGTGTCTTTGCAATTCTATTTCAAGGCCTACTTTATACAAAACTGATAAAAATATATTTGCTTTTATTGCAGACATTGTTTATATAAGGATTTGAGACAAAAATGGTGTCATCAGGGTAAATATTGCGCAAAAACTGAAAGAAAACATGGAGATTTGCTAGAAACAGTGTTTTTCAAGAACCCCTGCTACTAAAGAGTTTTAAACAGCCTTTTAATAATCACAGAAAAATCTATGACTGTTTACATAAAAGCATTTCAAACTCTTCCTCTGTTATAAATTATGTGTGGAGAATAGGTATGCCGATGCTGGCAGTAAATCTCTTTATCACAGTAAGATAAAAGAAATACTTGTAATTTCTTTAAAATGTGTTTGGTTTTCAGGAGATAAAGGATTATGAAGTTATTCCTCTAAAGAGAACTATATTTCTTGCAGTTGTTAAACCACTATCAGCTGTATAAAAGTGGTTAACCTATTTAAATGTTTCACCTGTCCAATGGTCCTTTTGGTTGCATGCAGATAAACTACAAATGAACGATATGTATTAGCCAAGTAATTTATCTTAAACAAGAAGAAAGCTATAATTTTCATTTGGAGACACCATGTGAAGTGTAGTTTCTGTTGTTTGTTACATTATTCCAATAGCTTATTTGTGGTAGAAGGTCTGATGCTCCTTTGTTCTGACAAGAAGTAATGACATCCAGA
Source organism: Oxyruncus cristatus (assembly GCA_013399855.1). Lineage (NCBI taxonomy): Eukaryota > Metazoa > Chordata > Aves > Passeriformes > Cotingidae > Oxyruncus > Oxyruncus cristatus. The sequence goes on from VXAY01002604.1 coordinate 2,882, forward strand.
AATCTTAATACCTTTTTAAATATGCAATGAATTTTAACCTGCCTCCCTCTTTGCTACATGGAACCTTATTTTTGCAAGCTAATGCTGGGAAAGGTACTTTCTTATGGAAAGGAATGTTTTGCTCTACTTTGCTTTGCTTAATTTTCTACAGGACATCAGTTTTACTGAACAAAATCCCTCAGCAGTGTGGGCAGCTGTCTGTAAAATAGGATGGTGAGCATAACTGTGAAGGTTATGCCCAAGACACTGGTAAGACCTCTGTGTAGCCTGTCAGAGTCCTGACAATGCATTGTTATTTATCCCAAACAGAGCAGTGACGCTGCTGGATAACAAAACAGGGTTAAAATTTGTTGTTGCTGCCTTTCATGGCTATGTGTTAAGATCAATGCTGCCCAAGTGACTGGTGATGTACTTACATCTACTTGGCCTTCCTCCACCTTACAGCTTTCAAAAATCTGCTATTTGATACCGAAGTAATTGACACTATAACTGTTCTCCACAAAACCCTTTTGAAATGAAAGATGAGCTAGATCTTTCAAGTTGGGTTCTTTTACATAATATATAAAAGGTGACTGTATAATAATACAGTAGATGTGTTCACTCATTATGCTATAATTCATTTCATGTCCTGTTGTGATGTGCCATTCTGTTTAATATCTGTAACCTGCTCAACTGAAGCACAAAAGCAGCAGAGCTGTAATGCAACCATTCAGAGTGATACAAAGGATGTTGTATTTTTCTTAAAGGAACAGTCCTTTGATTTTCATCTAGTCTCACAGGGGCAAATTACCTTTTACTTCTGTGTATATTTGCTTAGGGGAAAAGTCTCATGTATAGAGCTTCGTTATTGCACTTTTTAACAACTTTGCTTATATGGCTTCGCAACTAATGCCTGGAGTATGAAAAAGCTTTTGAAAAGTGCCTTCTTTGAATTCCAATGTGAGCCATCAAAAAAAAAAGAACCAAACCAAACAAACACACAGCCCCAACATGTTTTCATCTTCACAGAACAAAAAATGGTAGAAAACTGAGTCTGAGCTTTGGTTTCTTTAGAAATAAGGCAAATGTGAAGTACAATGCAGGTGGGGAAAATGATATTAAAAAGTACTTTTCCTCTTCTAAATATGTTGCTGAAAGGAATGCTCGAAAACATAATCCATATGGTATCCAAATATGTATCTGGATATCAAAAAGTACAAACTTGGAGATAATACCTGTGTGCAAAAAGTTAGGTCTGCACTCTCCAGAAATAGGTGAATATTTAATTGCAATCAACAGCAAGGATAGATTAATGATTTTAAAAATAATTCTTACTATAATTGGACAAGTCCTAAGACTACCAAGGATCTTGAAGATAGTTCAGTCTGTATAACTAGTTGCCATAAAACACCTGACATACAGACTACAAAAGGACACTCACAGTTAAAGGAGGAGCTCTTTGTTTAAACCAAACAAGACTGGAATAGGATTATTCTGTTTGTCTGTTCTTCTCTTCTCTTTCTGATGTCCAAAGAAAACTGTCAGATGAATGTGAATTTGAAGCTGCCTTTCTTTGTTAAACATTCATCTTTTTAAAATAAATGTTGCAGACAAATGTAAGTGAATGTAGGCCTCATTTGGTTTGTTCCTCTTGCAGTATTGTAAACAGTCATTTATAGTAGGCTATTTTAATGTTAGGGGGGTTTTGTGGTTATGGAAGCAGAGGAAGAGAAAGGGAATCATGGGTAGCTCTCCTCTAACAGTTTTCACAGAAATGTTCTTTTCAACAGAAAGAGGATTGATAGATGCCACTTATCCAGTCCTGTTCCTTGAAAATTCCTACCAAAGGTCTTAAAGAGAGTAGTTTGATGCTTTTCTCATCATTCCAGCATCTACTAATTGATTATGATATGGTGTTTCATTGAGTGCACCCACCAGGAAATTTAACCTGAAATGCTTTTAGGTGAAATCAAGTAAGTCACAGAAACAGAAGAGCTAAGCCACACAAAACCACACTTGTGGTATAAGAGGTTAGAGCTTAAGAGAATTGAATTTGACGGCAAATACACTTATTAGCAAAAGGGTATTTTATACAATTTCTTGTCCTTTTCTTGTGTTGGCACAACAAAGACCTAGTTATTGCTAGTGATGTGTGATTATATGTGCTTGAGTGGTTGAAATAAAATACTGAGCAATCTTTCCAAAATATGAAGATGTGCTTTAGAAATCATATTGAAATCCTGGTGGCCTATCTTCTCAAAACCTCAAGAGTTGTGAGTATGTAAGACTCTCACCAGATGCTACTGAGGGCTGGGTCATGGATTGCAGCAGTAATCTGCCTATTGGAGGAGTAATAAAAAGGTGCAAAAGGTATTTTCTACCTCAACTTGCTCCTAACCATCAGCAAAAGAATCTCTTTTCCCCATCTCAATTACTACTGCCTCACACTTTCTTCTTGCATTAAAAAAAAGACAAAAAAAAAGTGGGTGTGAAAATGTTAGGGAAAATGCAATGTGAGAGCAGAAAGAGGCATTCCACCAAGAAGATAGACAGGGTGAGGGGGTATCTGACCCTCACACTATTTGCTGCTGATTTCAAGGAGACCTTGAATTGCAGGAAGGCATTGGAAAGGGAGAATCATCTTACAGCACTTTCAAGCTTCAAATGCTGCTGCTGACAGGTGTGCAAAATTTAGAGCAATGTATTACTGCATTTCATCCCTAATTTAGAGCTACAGCATGTTTCCAAGAATGCGCTGACTGTTGCAGAAGCCACCAGTACAACGCTGAGAAAGCTCCTCTCAGTGAAAGCAACGATGTTAGAGAATAGCTCCTGCTATAGGCTTAAAATCAGTGCTGGCTGCCTGCCAAGGGGCAAATATTTTTGGCAGCTCAGGAAAAGGATCCACAAAAGAAAGTCTGTTATCACAAAAAAGACTAACAATTGCCTCTGGAAATATATCCTGGTTTGTGGAAAACCAATTAAATACAGTCATTGAATCCTTTTAGTGGTTTGGTTTATTCTATTTTATTTGCATGGATTACATTAACAACATTTCAAAGTGTAAAAACTTTATTTTTACTAGTATGAAATGATGGGATTCTTCAGACTTTGTGTATGTCGTAAACTATTTTATGCATTTCACATTGTGTAAAAATATTTACAGTATGCTTGGGAAGTGAAATAAAGAAAATAATGCTTTATCTGAACTTAGATTTGGGAGTTTTATAAAAAGTAGTAATCATTTATAGGATATAAAAAGTATTACTATAAGATTTAAATAAAATAAAGAAATTATAGGGGATACTTTCAAAGGCATGTGGCTATCTCAGTTTCGTCAGCTTACAATGGAAAATTTGGCAGTTAGAGTACCTTGTTAAATTATACTATGAGATTCTCTTCCTCACTCCTTTTCCACACCAGAGTAAAAGTGAAAGGGTGAATGGCTTCACTTAAGCATTTCAAACTTTTTGGGCCTTAAAGATCTGAAACAACATAGCTGGACAGACTTCCAGTATGCCTTAGGTGTTGACTTTACTCAGGGCAATAGATTTCTTTATTTATTTTGGGTGGGATTTGTTTTGGTGGTTGGTTGGTTGGGGTTTTTTGCGTGTTTGTTTTTCCCAGAGCTGTATATTGTATTGCTGTTTTACATTGTTGAACTTTTGTTACAATCTAGAAGAGAATTATCGGACTTTTTTATAAAGTTGAGAGACATTGCCTTTTCTTTCTTTGGAAAGCTGAACAACACCTGGCCAGTTGTGTAATCGGGAACCATGTTTTCATTAAGAGTTAGCAAGTATTTTTAAATGTTTAATAGGTCTGTCAAGTAGGATGCATTAGTAGGATATAGGCCGTATGTGAATAAATACAGCTGTGTGCTATTCTTGATGGCAGTGATATTCCTTCTGACTGCTATCTCAATGGAATAGTTTAGATAGCATTGACTTCTCACACAATAGAAGAATGAATGTACTTTTGGGGCATGTTATGCCAGGCGTCTTATCCAGTCTGCTGTAATTGCCTAAGTGACATTGATATTTTATTGTTTTTCAGATATCAGTGTTAACTGATCAGGATATTACACATGTTTTTCAGTCTTTCTAATGTCTGAGATTTTGGCTTTTGAGTATTGGTGAAAGTCATCAAAGGGTTTTTAAGATATGAGCTTGCTGATATAAGTCATCTCTACTGCCTAGTTCTTGTTCATCCAGCTCATGTATGCAATAGTGTAGTTTTGTTGTCTTCCAAGATCTTGTGTGATACCATGCAAGTCACGCTTATGAAACAACTGTCTTTTTTACTTGCTTCACCCCATTTCTCCCTTTGAATCTTTGGAAACTTCCAGCCTCTGTGACTGATGTCACTGCCAAAATTTTATGTTTGACAATGGAATGGCCTATGCAGCGCTGGATATGCTGGCATCAAATGAGACTCACCTTTCTCAGCGAGGGAACTATCGGGGCTCATTGGCAGGGTTTTAAACAAGTTGTGATGGGGGAGGGGGACAATATCAGGCAAGCTGTGAGATGATATGCAAAGGTTATAGGGACAGGGTGGTGGTGGAGGCTCTCTGACAGTGACTCTGAACTGTGCTAACCACACTGGAGCACACTTGCAGTCTTACAGAGGCAAGCCAGGGTCTCCTGAGGTAAGGGAAGCCAAAAGGAAAACACCAGGGAAATTTATCAAAGGAATTAAGGAGTGTCCCACTAGGAGGTGTCCTGGTTTCTGCTAGGGTAGAGTTAGTTTCCTCTCGGTAGCTGTTAAATTGCTGGTTTGAATTCAGAATGAGAATGGTGTTGATAACACACTGATGTTTTGATTTTTTGCTAAGTTGTGTTTATCCTAAGTCAAGGACTTTTTTCTTGTCTCATGCTCTACCAGTGAAGAGGTACATGAAAGAAACTGGGAGGGAGTATAGCTGGGACAGGTGACCTGAACTGGCCAAAGTGATATTGCACAACCTAGAACATCATGCCAAGTATATAAATTGAGGGGAATGTCTCAGAAAGGATGTCTGGCATTGGTCTGTGACTGGTGAGCAATTGTATTGTGTATTCTTGTTTTTCCTTTTTTTGTTATTATTATTGTATACCATTATTACTGTATTTTGTTTTTCAATTAATTATCTGTTCTTATCTCAACCTACAAGTTTTGCTTTGATTCTCCTACCCATTCCGCTGGAATAGTGGGGGAAAGAGGGGAGACTTGAGTGAATTGCTGTGTGGTGCTTAATTTCCAACTGGGCTTAAGCCAGAACACAAGACAACATGGCTGACAGGCCAGCTGAGGTGCCTTTATACCCATGCACGCAACAAACAGGAGGAGCTGGAAGCCACTGTGCTGCTACAAAATTATGTATGACCTTGTTGCCTTTAGTGAAACTTGATGGAGTGAATCCCATGAGTGGAGTGTGACTACAGACTGTTCAAAAGAGACAAGGGAGGACGGAGAGATGAAGGAGTTGCCCTCTACGTCAGGAGTTGGATTGATTGTGATGTGTTGTCTCTGAAATACAGGCATAAGCAGGTTGGAAGCATGTGGGTAAGAATCAGGGACTGAGGCAACAAAGGGAATCTTGTGATTGGTGCCTACTTACCTGTTCAAGAGGAGCCTATTGACAAAACCTTCTTCCTCCAGCTACAGCAGGCATTGCTCTTGCCGGCTCTTGTTCATCTGCTGGAGGACTTCAACCACCCAAAAATCAGCTGGAAAAGCAGCATGGGAAGATGTGGGCAATGCAGTAGACTACGTGGAGAATTGCAGACAACAATAGTTGGGTAGGAGTGTTGGTCAGCTTGAGGGTAGGAAGGCTCTACAGAGAGACCATAATAGACTCGATCAATGGGCTATGGACAACTGCATGAGGTTCAACAAGGTGAAATGATTGGTCCTGCACTTGAGTCACAACAACCCTATGCAGTGCTACAGGCTTTGGGAGGAGTGTCTCGAGAGATGTTCAGCAGAAAGGGACTTGAGGGTGCTGGTTGCCAGCTGACTCAATATGAGCCAACAGTGTGCCTGGGTGGACAAGAAGGCCAATGGCATCTTGGCCTGTATCAAGAATAGTATAGCCAGCAGGACTAAGGAAGTGGTCATCCCCCTCTACTTGTCAATAGTTAGACCACACCTTGAGTACTGTGTTCAGTTCTGGGCCCCTCACTTTAAAAAGGACATTGAGGTGCTGGAGCATGTCCAGAGAAGGGCAACAAGGCTCATGAAAGGTCTAGAAAACATGTCCTGTGAGCAATGCCTGAGGGAGCTGGGTTTGTTTAGTCTCAAGAAGAGGAGACTCAGGGAGACCTTATCACTGTCTATAACTACCTGGAAGGAGGTTGTAGTGAGGTGGGGGCTGGTCTCTTCTACCATGTCTGCAGTGAGAGTACAAGAGAAAATGGCCTTTACCTGAGACAGGGGAGATTCAGAGTAGATATTAGAAATATTTTTTTCAACCATGATGTACTCAGGCATTGGAATAGGTTGTCCAGGGAGGTAGTGGAGTCACCATCCCTGAAGGTGTTCAAGAGGTGTCTGGATCTGACACTGGGTGATGTGTTTTAGTGGTTTAGGGTTTACAGAGATGGTACTGTGTGGATGATTGGACTGAATGATCTTAAAGATCTCTTCCAACCTTGATGATTCTGTGATTCTATGATTCATGACCCAGGTAGTAGACAGCCCTACCAGAAGGGATGTATTACTGGATCTATTGGTCATCCGTGCAAGTGAGCTAACTAAGGACATCAAGACTGGAGGCAGCCTGGGCTAAAGTGATCATGCATTGGTGGAGTTTGCAGTCCTGAAGAAAATGGGTCAGGTGAAAAGTAAAGTTAGGTCCTTGAACTTTAGGAAAGCAAAATTCCAATTCTTCAGGGAAATAGTCAGTGGGATCCTCTGGGAGACTGCCCTCAGGGACAAGGGAGTGGAACACAGCTGACAAATCTTTAGGGAAGTCTTCCATAGAGCACAAGAGCTAGCGATCCCCAGGAGCAAGAAACTGGATAAGGAAGGCAAGAGACAGCATGGATGAGTAGGGAATTGCTGGTCAAACTAAACGGAAAGAAGAGATGCACAGACAGTGGAAACAAGGACAGGTGACCTGGGAAAGGTAGAGAGATGAAGTTCAGTTGTGTAGGAATAGGGTGAGAAAGGCCAAGGTGAAGCTGGAACTGAAGCTGGCAAGGGATGCAAAGAATAAGAGGTATGTTAACCAGAAAGGGGTGATCAAAGAAGGTGTACCCACGCAATAAACAATGCTGGAAAACTGGAAACTATGGATGAGGAGAAGGCTGAGGTACTCAACAACATTTTTGTCTCAGTCTCTAATGGCAAGCCCTCTTTGCACACCTCTTGATAGACAGCAGGATGGGAACTGGGGGAGCAAAGGCACTCCCACTCTAAGTAAAAATCAGGTTCATGATCACCTGTGGAACCTGAATGTACATAAGTCAATGGGACTTATGCATCTTATTAATGCATTAATAAGATTAATCTTATTAATAAGATGCATTACAGAATTCTAATCAAATTGGCTGAAGTAGTTACCAAGACACTCTCCATGATATTTGGAAAAGGATGGCATCCAGGGGACTGGAAAAAAAGGAAACATTGTACCCATCTTTAAAAAAGGTGAAAAAAAGGACCCTGGGAACTACTGACCTGTCAGCCTCCCCTCTGTGCCTGGGAAGATCATGGGACAGACCCTCCTAGAAGCTATGCTAAGGCACATGGAGGACAGGGAAGTGAATTTGGAAAGAGAT
>VXAY01002604.1:11264-28855 GCA_013399855.1 Oxyruncus cristatus
TCCAGCTCTGGGATTCCCAGCACAGGAAGGACATTGACCTGTTTTAGTGAGTCCAGAGGAGGCCACCAAGATGATTAGAAGGGTTGAAGCACCTCTCCTATGAGGAAAGGCTGGTAGAATTTGGTTTGTTCAGAGAGAAGAAAGGTTTTGGGGTGATCTAATTGTGGCATTCTAGTTCCTGAAAGGAGCCTACAAGAAAGGTGGAGAGGGACTTTTTACAAGAGCGTGTAGCCACAGGACAAGGGCAAATGGCTTCAAACTGGAAGAGAGTGGGTTTAGATTAGATATTAGGAAAAAGTCTTTACTGTTAGGGTGGTGAGGCACTGGAACAAATTGCCCTGAGCAGTTGTGGTTGCCCCATCCCTGGAGGTGTTCAAGGAGAAGCTGGATGGAACTCTGAACAATATGGTCTAGTGGAAAGTGTCCCTGCCCATAGCAGGGAGATTGGAACTAGATGATTTTTAAGGTCCCTTCCAACCCACACCATCCTATGATTCTATGGTTGGGCAGTAAAAGGAATTCAGATTACTCTTTACTCCTTGACTAATGGTTTTAATGCTTCAGAACATCTGATATTCAATCTGGTTATGCTAATTAGATAGAGGTAGGAGTGGTGATGGCAGAGGAATTTCATAAATACTGGATCAGAAGAAGGCTGATTCAAAGTTTGAAACTTAGATTAGTCATGTGGTGGTTTTGATTCTAGGCCTTCCTTGGTAACCAGGTTGTAACCAAGGAACCAAGGCCATGTTCCCAATATTCCATATGATTTTTAAGTAAGCAAGGGTATAAATAAGAAGGGAGTGGAAGCTCTCCCTCTCTTCTCTTCCTGTGTTGGTCTCGCTTATCTGGAGCTGAGGCCTGCAGTGACCACTGGCCTACGACACAAGAAGTTGGAGAGTGCCGCTGTGTCCAGTGATCCTGTTTTTCTAAGGGATGTGGTGAGATCGATTTTTGCCAGTTCTTTGTTTTGCTGGTTCTTAGTTTTTGATTGTATATATCTGTTTTCCCCTTTTCCCTTTTTCCCTTTTCCCTTTCCCTCCGGGGAAGGGGAGTGTACTCGGGATCCCTAATATTGTACGTAGTATTCTAGCTGTATATAACTGTGAACATATGCAAAAATATATATTTTGATATAATTCAATTGGTTTTGGGTTCTTTGGTTTCTGTAGTTTTTTTCCTTTGCCCTGGGAGAAGAAGGGAGGGGGAGGCTTTCCCTGTGGATTCAGACAGTTGGCGTGAAGCCAACACATCTTTACTACAGCAGGTAAGCTGGAGCCCTCTGAAGAAGAAGGTAGATCTGGGAGGTATTTCTGTTTGTCCTTCTCATTCAGACTAGGGTTCCCAATCTAACTACAGCCTGAACCCTCTAGTGACCTACTGTCCATTACAGGATGCATTCTAGCCTGGCTGATCTCTAGTCTGTATCTATTTTACGTTATTGTATCTATTTTACATCCATTATTATGTTATTGCTTTTCCTTTTTGTCTCACCATTGTTTTCATTGCTGTGATTTGTATGAGACCATGTAACTATAGTACTGTTGACTGAAAGTGTGTGTGTGTGTGTGTATGTGCATGCACATGCATGTATTTGTACATTTGGACTTTGCAAACATTTGAACATTTTTAGATTTCCTAGGACTTTTGCCTGGTTCTCTGGTTCACCCTTTCTGCACCATCTGTTGCAAAATGAAAGCAAAAGTGAAACATTTCAGGGAAGAATTGTTGCTTAGATATCTTACGTCCCAGAATACAGTGGCACTTGAAATTCAGGTGAGCCTGAAGCGATTACAGTTCTTAAAACAAAAGTCTGATTTAAAGAGAATTTATAAGTATCAGAACTTTTATGTTATCTTGGATAAAGGAGAGAAGAAATTTCTTTATGTTGGAAAGAAAAAAAAGAAGGTATTTTTAGTGTTTTATCTGTTTTAATAGAAGATAGTTTGTGTGGGGTTTTTTTGTTTATTTGTTTGTTTGGGTTTTTTAATGTTTTTTTTTGTTTGTTTGTTTGTTTTTAAATAACAGTCATCTGAGGCTCGACTTCAGGAAACCATGCAAGCATGTATTTTGATCCTTTTCTACCCAAGGAAAATCTGTACTTATATGTGAAGGATGGGTTTGTATGCTCTACAGAACTCATCCTTTTCTATAAAACACTCTATTTGCCTGGCAATTATATTTGTTCCTTGTTAGTGTATTTTAGTACTTGCATATTCCATGTAAATATTTATGTAATTTCTTTCCCAGAGTGGGAGAGTATGAGATAAAAAAAATTCTCCAGAAACTGAAAAGAGAGATTTTACTTTGTTCCTTTATATTAGGAAATATATTAATTTATGATATTCCACAGTGTGATGAGTATCATGAGAAGACAAATTCAATATTTGATTAATTTCCCAAAGGTCCTCTACTCTCAAGATAATCATCAACTTACTACTGCTAACTTCCTTGCTATGAAGACTTCTCAGTTTTCAGGAGTCTTATTAAGTGCTTTTGTGATCTGGGTCTCTGAGGTGATTAAACTTTGTGGTCCTGCATGGTTGTCACTACTGGTGTTCTTGGGATTGCAAAACTCAAAAGCAAATGGATGAGCAAAACTGATGAAAACCTTGTCTTGTACTTGTATAGAGTGTGACATTCTGTGAATAAAATCAATTTTCTTCTGATTTGGTGAATAATTCTAAGTGCAGTTTTCATAGATCAGAACTCTTAATTTATCTCAATTCCAATTCTGTTCTTTTTCAGTTTCAGAAGTGTTCATGACTGTTAAAACAAGAAGAAAAATACGAGCATGAAGCAGATGCTACTTTTGCCTGCCAGACCAAGAATTGGCTACATAGCTCTGTCAAGTCCCACAGATAATGAAGTATTTCTGAATGAAAAGGGTGTGGATTGGATCTTGAGAAAATACTTTAAAATATTTAGATAAATAAATGGACTTCGTAATTCTTATTATAGATTCAGATAGGCATATTCCTTGTCACTTCACATACCCTCAAAATACTACTGGAGTAACTTTTGGAAAATATCTCCCCCTGTGGACCCTTCTTTGTGAAAACTGTAGCGTTGCCAGAAAAAAGGTAACTAAGCTTGCCATTCCAGGCATGAATGCTGAGGAAGGGAGGGAGGTGTCCTGCACTACGTACTACAATGCTTTTCCCAAAATGAACAGGCCTCTAATTTAAATTAAGTGCAGATCAGTTTAAATTATGTTTAAAGTATGTCAATGTTTTTAAAGAATGGTAAAGTTCAGCTCTGCCCTCGTTAGTAGATAACAGGTGTTTGAGCATGGATAGGCAAATGAACAGACATTTTGCTTCATGCTCATGCTCCTTCTTTGGTGAGAGGAAGTCTGCATTTCTAGTGAGACACTTGCCAGAGATTTAGCATTTGGTTTTACTGATGCAAGGAGTGACCTCAACCAGATTTTTAAGGTCACATTTTGGCAAAAGGTTTGAGCAAGGTGTTTCGTGGAATGCAGAGAATAATTCCACAGCTACTTAACTTCTTGTCTAAAAAAACTAAGAGAAAATATCAACCCTTTTGATCCCCTATTTCTATGTCATGCACTTGCATTGTCAGCTTTCCAAGACAAGTATTTTCCTTCTGTAGAAATATACTTTGTAGTGCATCTCTGCCAGGTGAATTGGTTCAAGTTATCAACACTCAACACCAGCTCCCTGGCAGTTATGACTTTTCCCTTAAATTTCTTGGCACTGCTCTTTGGGTGAGTATACTGTAACCTTATTTCAGACAAAGGACAGAATGACCTTCTACCGAGCCTGTGTTTTGCAGCTGATTTGGGTTATTTAGGCTCAGATGAGCTGGTCATCCAGGAGAAACAGTGTCGTCTGGCAGCACTTAATACTGTGAAGCTGGGAGTGGTTACACCTTCTCTGGGCACAGCCATAGTGTTTTATGGGTTCAGAGCTCTCTTGTAGACAAGATAAACACAGTGCAGCTCTTTGTAAAGAGATCTACAAATAATACAGCTTCTGGCATTTATGAAATCTTTATTTTTTCCTTACATTTGGATGAGGGTTTTTTGTTTGTTTGTTTACAGTATGTATTATACTTGGACACATAAGATTTTGGCACAGTTAAATGTCTGGTTTTGGACACTTAGCCAGAATATTCTGTAGCTCAAAAGCATACACATACTTTTCCACCTAAAAATATTACAAAGTTATTTGTCAGTCAATCAAAAAAAAAAAAAGAAAAAAAAAGTCAGAAATGCTAGAATTTTATTTTCACCACTGAAGCTGCCAAACCCTCTTCCAACTGAGGAATATTATATTTTCAGACTTACTAGCTTTGTATTTTACCATTTTTAAAATGTAATTCACACAGAAAAGTTATTTAAGAGCAGCATAATATTACATGATTATGTCTGAAAGGCTAGGGAAGACAAATGCATCATGCAGGAGACCTCAAACTATAAATAATCCTTCCTTTAGCTCCATCCAGATTTAGGATCTTCTCTTCATGTGTATCTCCATTTACATTCTTATTTGTATCATTAGCCTTTGAAATGGGAAATTAAACTAAATGGTAGATTTTTAGAAGGTGTGGGAAACAGATATGTTGCTCTTGGCTTCTTTCTTTCATTCTGTCTACCCAGAGCTGGGTCCTTCACCTCATACATTCCCCACCCGAGATTCTTTGCAGGAATTGGTTTGAAGATTGCTGATGTGTTTGAGCTTATAATAGGTAAGGTCCATAACATTCTTGCTTCTCGCTTATAAAGTTGCTCTGTAAGATCTGAGCTTTGTCATCTGCTCTCAAGTTTTCCACCAGCCTTAGCATTCCAGATGGTGATCTATACATAGGCCTGGTTGGCTATCACTGCAGCCTTTTTGGTATTGCCAACTAAAAATCATTCTTTAGGCAAGAGGCATTGAAAAACATTAATTATCTCTGCATTTTGCTCCATATTCTGTTTTAGTGTTGACAAGGCATTGCTGTTGCACGTTTTCAGTTTAGTTCTTAGTTTAGATCAGGCAGCTGTATCAGATCTTTCTCACTTGTTTCAATGTCTCTCTTTGCTGTTGGGGTTTGGTTTTTGTCAGTTGATCTTGCTTGTAGCTTATTCCAGTTCACAGTTTCTGGCTTTCTTACAGCTAACACTGATGTACAAATATATATGCACACTACCTCTCTTAACTTTGAGGAAATAACTTTTTATTTTGATTCTTTCAAACATATACTATATTTTGCATCATCTGTTGTTCTTTGTGAAGTTTCCAAACTTCTCTGCAATGTAGCATATGCAAATTTCAGGTCCCTCAGCTATTTCTTTTCATCTGGTCGAATCCGTTCTGCTTTAGTCAGTAGTTCCTCCTTATCACAACGGCTGATCATCGAGATGATCATGTGCTAATTGTTGATTATGTGATAAATGTTGATTAATTGATAATGACTTATTTTTATATTTCTTTGGTTTCTACATTGTGGTAGTTGGGTTTAGGCATTTCGTAATTTTTTAAAAATTTTTTTATTTAGGACATTCTCGTCCCATGTAAAAATATTACAACAAATTTGTATTTTTGTTAAATATGAAATGAGGGTTTTGCACCAACTGGTGTTTAGTTATGCTGACGTAAAAATCAAGTCAAAAGAAAACAAAATAAGACAAAACCCCCCTGATTGCCAAAGCAGTTAGTCTGTCCTTTGGTAGAAAAGGTGAAAACACAGAGCAATTTCTTGCATAACATCTTGACATTCGAGTCTCCAGCTCTTTTGATATAGATATAAATAATAGGATATCAGTGGTGGTTCCATCAGAGTGAGATTTCTCTTTCTTTTAACGGGTAGGACATATTGTTAATTGTATGAGTCAGAATGCAGTGTTTGATTTTCCAGGGCTGTGTGCATGTGGACATGGGGATCCTGTATGCTTTCTGGCTGGAAAGTGGAAAGAAGATGAAAATGTTCACTTCTGTGTTATTAAATTTAATATAGTATTTCCTGTTGATCTGATGAAATTAGGACCGGAGCTCTGTGTAAGCAATAATCTATACGTCAGTTTATTCATGATGAAACAATCCTACTATATAGCTCTAAGTGCTTTCTAAAAGGGAAATAATATGACAAACATCAAAGGGTAAGCTGACACTGGTAAACAATCATCAATTATTTCAAATAATTCTGTGAAATCCTGCAATACCGTATCAGTTTCAAACAGAAATGTGGGAAAATTAATTCTTTCAAATTCCATTCACGTGAACTTGAATTTGAATTTTGAGCAGTAATATTTTCTATTTAAAACTGAACTTTGTGGAAGCTTCTTGCATTTAGTGCTAGGGAATGTTTTTACATCAAACTGACTTTATAGTAATACAGAGGTTAGCAACTGGTCCTCTACTTCTCCTGGAGAGTGCAGGTAAGTACTTTGTTTTCTTGGATTTATTTTAACTATTCAGCCTTGTGCAACCTTACTTACTCACTTATTCTTAAACAGGGACAGACAGAGGGCAGAGGTTTTTAGTTTGGAGAGGGTCCACCCCATGCAACTCCAGGTCTACGAAAGTGTTTTATGCATCATACATTAGTTTTGAATTCAGGGGCACTGTGTGCATGCCTGAGCAGGTATAGACCTGATACGAGGCTTGATCCTGTCGTTACTTTCCCGTGAGTAGTGTGGTGATAAAAGGCTCTCTTTAAACTCCAAAAAATCATAGAATCATAGAACAGTTGGTTTAGAATGGCCTTTAAAGATCATCTAGTTCAACCAGCCTCAAATCAGCAGGGACAACTTCAACTAGATCAGGTTGTTCTGAACAACATCCAACCTGACCTTGACTGTTCACAGGAGTGGTGCTTCCTCTTTAGGCAACCTTTGCCAGTGTTTCACCACCTTCATTGCAAAAAAGGTTCTTATATCTAATCTGAATCAACCCTCCTCCAACTGGAAACCATTACCCCTTGTCTGATTGCAACAGGACTTGTGAAAAAGTTTGTCTCCATTTTCGTTATAGGCAACATTTAAAATGAGGGCTCCTTGTGAAACTAAATGTTTCCAGGACTCCATACTTCGGGCCTGTAACAGATATCCTGGTTTCAATCATATTGCCTATATCTGTCTTTCCTATTGTAGCCATATATCTAGTGAAATATACAGTAGCCAAGTACAGTAAAGAAGCCTGAAGGTTTCATTCTACAGCCCTCCTCCTGCATATAAGATTGCAGCACAAAATGTTACACACTTGAAATTTTGAGTCCTCAACACTGTGCAATTCCAGAAACTAGCCTGCTTGTTCACGTATATGAAATAAATAAAATAAGAGGATAGATAAACAGAGTAGAGTTGCATGAGAATAAAATAATATATTAGGCTATCTTTCCTTTTTCCCAGTAGAAAACGTGCCTTGATGTAAATATCCTGCTGCTAAATTTCTGAAATACCTCTGGTTTTAATTCTAACACTTTATGAAAAAGAAAATAAGTGACAAAATTATATATATGTACAGTGTGTATATATATATATACATATGTGTATATATATATATACACATTATATATTTTTTTTCACAGTTTTGATGTTTTTATTTAGCCAATAGTTTGATGTAAATAGTTTGTGGGATGACATTAATGCTATTTGCTAATAAATCAAACTGTGACAAACAAGTGCTGTCTTCTGGTGCTGTTGGTGTTTGCTCTCTGCAACTTGTAGGAAGTGGAAAAAAGGTCAGGGATTCTGGACAGTGCATAAAACCCAACATCCACTTCCACAAAATGCTCCGAGATAGACTATGGAGATTTTCAGCTCTTCCTTAACACTTGTAATCCATGTAGCTAAAGAGCTTTGCATCAGCAAAGCACATAGCAAGCCTATGTGTGCCAAGGGTGATTCCCTGGCAGAGTCATGCCTCCGGGGCAATCGGCCTATGGCTCTCTAAGGAAAGGCCTGTGTCTGGTTGACATGCAACGCAAACTGCATCATAGCTGTGGAACTTTTCACACACACAGATATGGGAATGGTAGCCTGGAGAAGAAAGGAGCTGCAAAAGTAAGCTGTGACCAGGGAAAAGAAGTGGTTTCCAAGAGGTATAATAATCCCTTCCCCAGTGGTGAGTGGTGATGATCTCAGCTCAGCTCTAGTCTGGTCAGATGAACAGCCAGAGAGTGATAATCTAAACAGATATTTATGCTAATCTTGCCTTCACAGGTAACAAGCTAAATCTGCCAACAACGAAGACTTTTAACTATTTACTACTTTACTTCTAAAGCAATAATTTCTGTCAAGCTAGGAAGCAGCATTAAAGCACTATGGAAAATGGTTTATAATCCTTTTATATCTATCACTCATATTTCTGGGGTCAAAGATAATGTTATTTTTCAATGGTTACCATCAGCCACATGCTCTGAAATTACAAATAGTACTAACAGAAACCTTCATTTGTAAAAAATCAGAATTTTTTTTGAAGTGATTTCTCTATGTGATCTTCCAGAATACTATTGTATCCCTCTTAAAATAAACACTTGATATTAATCCTTTTAGCCTTCTTAATCATTGAAGAGCTGTATAGTGCTACTGCTACTATCCTCGTTTTTTTTTTTTTTTTTCAAACAGCACGACAGAATGCTTTAAAGGGTGCTTGGGCCCAATAATCTATGTCAAGGATTTTTTTTTTTAATAATCATTCATTTCCACTGTTAAAAAGGAATGACTGCAATGAGAAAAGTATCTCAGTGTAAAACAGTAGTAAGATATTCTTGTTCTTTGCAGAAAATATAGGAGGTTGTGTATCATTGAAGCAGACGAACATAACTCCACTTGCAAAAAATCTCTGTTCATCATACACTTAAGCACCCACCTAAGACATTTTGCAGTCAGTACTTAAATTTAAACATGTGCCTTAGTGTTTATCGAATCTGGTTCATCAAACACACCCATGACTGTGTTTATTTAATGAATAATCTTTTTTAATGCATGTTTTCCATTTCTGTAGCTAACTAAACCTCCTTAATTTTGGTTCTGACCATTAAACATTTGTCCTTTCCCCAAATACTCTGTTTCAGGAAGGTCAGAGCCTTTTCCCATAGTGTGACTTTTCAATTGCAAAAATTTTTTCCACCTCAGCAGATTTTTTGAGAATTTGCAATGTTAGCTGCCATATTTTTAATCTTTTCATTTTAACTTATATCCAGTAAAAGCTGGCTTTATGGGTAAATATGAAGTATAAAATAAAGATGATCCTGAAACAAAAGATAAATCGTAGTTATAAACATCATAACTGTTTGCACTACTTTGTACAAAGTAGGTAAACTGCTCCAAAGTAAAGATTAATTTGTTTTGTAAATAATAATCCTAATTTTAAAGAGGAATAAATTACACCCATGTATACCCTTTTATATCAGGCTCTCAAAACTCTATCAGCCACAGGAATATATATTTAATTAATATTATATTATTTGCATAAATCCTTAGAGCTGTCCTCAAAGTGGTGGTCAACAAGCTGCATAGGGTTATATGACCCAAGTCCCCTTTCTAGTCTTTTGCACTGAGGGAGGGTAAGTGGTCAGGGTGGGGGCACCACTGCTGTATGGGTTGTAGAATCAGGAGAGACTTGCAGTATGTGACTGTAAACAGAATGAGACATATGTTCTCTGGTGCTCACTGTGGTCTCTCCAGGTCTATCCAACCAGGGTGTCCAGCTGCGGAGAGGGAGAGAGGGCGGTCACGACACTGTGTCACAAAAGCACTGTTCTCCATTAGGGCTGCAGGGAAGTGGGCAAGGGAGAGGCCAGGTGGCTTCCCAGCAGCCGGAGATGTCAATAGCAGTCAATAGCACAGCTAACGGAGCCAGTTGAGGATGCAGCTGTGTGGCTGGAGCTGTACACTCTGCAGTTCTCTTTTGGCTGCTTATCCACTGCTGTTCATATCCCCCTGAAGGTTCTCAAGCAGATAGAACATTGTCCACTTCCCATATGGCTTCAAAAGGTTTTATTTCCTCTTTCTCTAGCAAAAACCTAGAGGTGCAAAAACCTTGTTGTTTTTTTTTTTTTTATTAAAATGTGCTATTACTATGCACCAGATCAATATATTAATCTTGGTTTTAATCCAGCTTTGAATAAACTTCTTTTATATACCCCCTAGCCTTTCATTAACATTTCTATATGCTTTTGAGAAAGTTACTTGTAAGCTTTCAGATAATCTCTGCCAGACTGTAAAAAGATGCAAAAATCAAGAAAAATATTGGGTTGTGTGATTTTGTTGCAAATGCTAATACTGCACAGGGAAAACATTGTATTCATCTATTTTTTTTTCTTTTAATATACAGAGGTGTAACTCCTTCTCACAAAATAAAATAAAAACTGTATTTACAGAAAAATGGAAATACAGTCCAGCTTTCCTGATTGAAATACTACAAAAATAATTTCCTTCTTATTAATTGACATTGCAAAAAGTGAAGTTTCTTTTTAGAAGCTAGTCATTAATGAAAAGTGCAAAAGCAATCTTGAAACATCAATGTGTCCCTGTGTGAAGTATGTCTACATATAAAAATACTTTTTATGTTACATGCTTCCTTAAAATAAAGGGAAACATTAACAATAATAAAAATTATACATTATCAGATGTTTCATTAGAATGTATTAGAATCATAGAATCATAGAGTTGTAGAATGGTTTGGATTGGAAGGAACCTTAAAGATCATCTAGTTCTAAGACCCCTTTTATGGGCAGGGACACTTTCCACCAGAATGCGTTGCTCAGAGTTCCATTAATATCCAGTTACATCCAATATACACTGGCAAAATTCCTTATTGTCAATTTTTTTCTGGAGCATGGATTGTTGTGGAATACAAACTTGTATTGCAGCACAGCATTTTAATGGCAGTCTAGTTAGGGTGTTTGTCATTCTTGCCATTTTATTTATCACGTCTTTCAAATGTCTTGAAAAATAAGAGGTATGAGTCATGCAGAGCAACACTTAACCTATGCTTTAGGTCTAAGACCATCATAAAATTAGAATATGGAATTTTGTATAATTGCAAATAAATTCAGTGCTTTGATGAATAGGTACCATTAAATGATGTATATTGAGACCCCACTCTGAAATCCGTGAAAATCCCACTGGATTGATGTACAGTGTAAATAAACTCAACTCCTTGTTTATTATAATTAATAACAAGGAATTCCTGTTTTTCTGTGACAAAGACCTTGTACTGAAACAAGACTTGGCTTGCACTGCATTCATCTTCCCCTCTGTATTCTGGAGCACTATAACTTTGCACACTTGGAAGTTGAATTTTCTGAAAGAAAGTGTCTGGAAGATAATGAATATTGGTTCCTTGGTTCCCTGCATCATGGGAGAGGTTTTTCAAAGCCTAGGATCTGATGGATTTTTTAATTTGATGAATTCTTTGATCTGGTGATAAGTGTTGCATCAGAATACTACCCTTTTTGTCTGACACTGTAGAGCCTTAAGCTTTCTTAAGGCTAACAGGTGTATAACCTTGTTTAGGTGATCAATCTGTACAGATAGTGTCGGTAAGATAAGTGATTTGCAATCCAATAGTTGAAGTTTGGTCAGAGTTTTCTTCCTCTTTCAGGAAACATTAAGTCCACAGTGAAGTCACTACATGAGGTACAGTACCTGGGGAAAGAGGTACAGAATTGTATCATTTAAATTACAGTATTGAGGATCCGACTTATATTTAAACAAATTGAAATATTGAACTTTCTAATTATTTACAAGTAGTAGGTGATTGCATAAAATGCACTGTTTCAGATGCTTGTAATGTTAGTCTTACAGATTTGTATCAACAGTATATTGTAAGAATAGGATGCAAAAGCAAAATGAAAACTAAGATATACCAATTTTCAGAAATTAAATAAAAACGGAGCAGAGAGTTATGGAGAAGAAATATATGGTAATATTTAGAATTCCTTTTTGCTATCGTTAGCACAAATAGAAATGTTTTCTCTTACTTTTATGCATCAAGAATGACCAAATACAGAGAAATAATCTAGTCATGATTTCTATATTTCAGAGGAATGACTTGCTAAATTTCTGTTTCTTCATTATAAAGCGACATTAGTTAAGATTTGTTATTGCTAAAGGTGCAAAATATTTTAACTGATTCAGCTGAATGGAAATAACTTTTGCTGTTCTTTTGCTGAAAAAATCTCCCTGTGGAGAATTGTATTTCGGCTCTTATGCTGTAACTGGATTTCAGAGTAAGTCTGCCCTAACTGACTTTTAAATTTTAACTATATATATTTAAATTAAGTAAAGAAGAATTGTCTAGGAACATTAATTAAGCAAAAAGACTTTATACTGCACTGAGGGCATCAGGTGTCTTGTAGAGAGGGGTGGTCAGCTTCAACTTGTACAGCAAATAAATTTGTTCATTCCAATATACTCTGGTTTCAAATTTCTAGCAGAACCATAAGTAAGGGGAATGAACAGCAAATTTCTGAATTAAAAAAAATTCTGGATTCAACTTTAATTACTGAACCGAAAATAATCATTCTTGACCTTCTACACAAAAATGGTATAGTAATTGTCACAAAAACCTCTTTTTTTTTCCTTTTTTTTTTTTTTTAATCTATAGATTTCTGAACTCATTTTTTCTCTTCAGTAGAAATAACACTACAGGAAGATTTGAAAAAATTTTTAACTGTGTAACTTACTCTCTAAACCAAGAACTTGAAAATCACACAAGGGCATGAAACACGACTGTGCTGTAGGGCATGGAATGTGACTGTGCTGCAGTCCAAAGGATAAGATTCAAGATTCTGCAACAACAAAGGAGGAATAGCTTTTAAAAAATTTGTCAATTTTTAGGTCAAGGTGACATCAAAGTTGTTGCATAAGCTCACGCTAGGCTCTTTGGGTCATTGTTTATTCTTTTGCTCAAAATGAGTTTCTGGCGGCAGTTATGCTCCTCAGTAATAGTAATAGAAAAGGAAGAGAGTACAGCTTTTCAAGAATAATTCTTTCTTTCCCCACTGATAATTAGGCTTATCAAAATCTCTTAAAGGTTTGCTCAAAATATCAGTCTGACAAACTGATGGGAACAATTTGCGTTGTTAGTGACAAAATTATGTATGAGAGCTTTGAAACTTAAAGTTTTTAATTTTGTTTTCATTACAGGCAAAAACTGAATTAAAAACCTGTGACAGAATTTCAACAAGATTTTAGAACAGTTTTTCCAAATTAGGAAAATATTACTCTATTATTGTGGATTGTCCAAGATGTAACTGATCAGTTGTATTTCAGACATCTTTTTTATCCCTGGGTCTTTGGTTTTAATGGTAAAATAAAAGTAAAAACATCTAAATAAGAAAATCGTCCAATGGAGCAGATGATGTAAGAGCTCTAATACTGAAGATTCAGACCAAGTTTGAAAATGTGGTTGCAGTATGTTGACATATGTGCCTGTGAAAGTAAGGCAAGTTAAACTCTTCACTGACCTTTAGAGGAGATTGTGGTTCTACACTCTCCAGACAGTCAAACACATGAACAAAACAATCAGGGCTAAAAATCTATTTCTACAGAGGCAGAAAAACAATAGCACAATTAATCAATGAAAAGCACATTCACCATTGCATTTAATTAATTAAATTCATTCATTTTATTAATTTATTAATTTCATTAATTTAGTGTCTCACCATGACCAGAACTTTTGTGTCTAGTTCTCTAAAATTACTGCTTACATTGGGTTTGTGACCTGTTTTAGCTCAGGTCAGATGCTGAGTTTTCTTAATAATGAAAAGACCCTTTGTGTCTGCACCAAGCACGAGTGGGAAGTTGACCTGTCTCCTATTTCTTATGTAGTCCATATGATAGTTGGTGACTGTAAGTTGCATGAGTAGAAAAAGCTGAGATATGCTGATTGATGTGTATCAGCCCTGGTTCCTATATTTGCAACTTTCTTCACCTGTACCATTTCTGGGACAAAGGTTGCTGTGCCACAGGCAGCTCACATACACAGCAAGACAATGTCTGTCAGGGAGGAAATAAGCAATGGGGTGAGAAGAGATTATAGTTGCAAAACTAGGGTGCCAGAGAGGTACTCTCATCTTTCAGGCCCGTCTGGACCACTAGCTAAAATTCATGCCACCGCAGGCAAACTTCTACCCAGGAATTTTGTGGTAGGATCACCAGGGAAGTTTCCAGAGGGTTGTGGAATGAGAGAGACTGAGCTTCATGGGGCAGGTGAACTTGAAGGTAGGGAGGAGAGCAACCTTCTTTGTATTCCCCAAAACCATTCAGTCTAATTTATTTTATCTACTGGAAATGTCCTTTCCCAAATCTACTACCACAGCGTTGGTGCGGGTTTTGTTTATTTATTTTGTTAAAATAAGTGACCTGGCCTGGGAGTACAGCTAGAACTGAGAGATAACATCAATTTTCAAAACCCATTTTGCATGCTATTCCAAATAGCTGACTGAAGAGGAAAGATGTGCGAATGACATATTCTCTGTGACAGCAGTGGTGAAGCAAAACCATAACTAGGGTTGACATGAAAGCAGTAATGGACTTTGAATCAGACTGCGCATAAGTCAGAAGTGTCCATGACCCAAAAATTAGTGCAAACATTGTCTTTGATTTCTTCAGTGTTGAATGTCAGATCTACCAGTGCTGCATTTTAACTGCTCCCTCATTCATGGGAAACTGTTATATCTCTATGATGTCAGAATGAAATCATAGGTCAACTTAGCTGCTCTTCTGTATGAAACATCTGGGAAGCTTGCAATGAACTGTAAATCTAGTAATTTTAATGTTTGTTCTGTATGCTGTGAGGCAGGTTTTTATTCTCTTCAAGACTTTTTTTGTGTACGGTTCTTTATGTCAACCCCCTCCCCCACCCCCAGTATGGTAAAAAACCACAAAACAAGTCTTCCCTCTTCTGATAATGCACCTTTGTGTGAGCTTCTTTGTTTCGTAAGGGTTAAAAACCAGCAGATCATAATATTTCATCAATTTGGCAGAAAGAGGTAATAACTAGGCTACAAGTGCCTAGAAAAGAAATTTCTGCATAATCAAGTTTTTATTTGATGAAATTTTTATTTGATCACCCTTGAGCTTGGATTCTGGCCCTCATTTGTGCAATAGCAAGTATTGCATGAGGAAGGACAAAACTTCACTAAGCACTCATGATTTAGAAAATATGCAGGTCTTTATTCCTAATTTAGTGGGGTCTGTCAGCTGAGCAGAATGCGAAAGGAGGTACGGAAAAGTGGAAGTGAGTTCTTTCTCATATTCACAGGGAATATAAAAGTGGAACTGGTCCACCTCTTTACCTCCTGCTGTGATAACCACTACAGACAACTTAGTTAGGCCTTAGCATTAGGAATCTTTTTGAAGTGTTTCTCATGTGTCCTGAAACTGCCATATATCAAGCAACTCCTGTTACTCAGAGTAGTCTATCAATTTTTATTGGTGTAGTTTCTCATTGCAACAGCCTCTTATAGGCTGAATACTTTTGGAAGAACTATGAATGATACTGCACCATATTCAAAGTAAACAAGTCCTTCTTCAAAAAGATTCATTACGTTTAATGTAATTTTTTTGTTGTTTTTAAATCCCATATTTGTTAACACCCTTTAGTGGAAAATAGAAAAAAAAAAAGAATAAATAATTAAATTATGCCATTCCTTAGAACAGGTATTTTCATTTATATTGGATCAAAGACAAATGTCCTGATAGTGGTATAGCCTTGAAGACTTAAAAAGCTAAAGTTTTTGCATTTATCAGAACAGATTATTTCCTGACAGCTTGACAGAGAGAGACATCCTCAATCTCTGAGGTCTATAGTCCACACAGAATCAGATATTTTTAGCTGAAGGTTGTACAAATATCAGAATATACAAAGTTGCAGCTCTTTTATAATTGTGATGAATAGGGGACTCTCATTTAATATATTTTTGAACAATATACAGAACATTTATGTCAGTCAAATCACGTCCTTTGGATGGTGAAGTACAAATGACAAAAAATGTGACAGTTTCAGAAATATAGTGAAAGTCTGCTCCCATTAGTTCAGCGAGTCTGGGTGTAAAACAGAATCACAAGAATTAGGAGTTTTGTTAGGTGGTCCTTTTATGGGAAAATGTGCCCATATGAAATTTAAAGGAAATATTGACTAAATTGTGCTTAAAAATACTGTCTTTAGTGTATGAGTTTCTGCTAAGGAAATATATCAACCAAAATTTCCTCATTGCTTCATTTGAGTGGTTTTTCAGACAAAGGAGATTCTGGAACAGGCTTCCCAGCTGGAGTAATGGTACAAAAGTTGTCTTACTGTCTAATGGAATGTGATGAATTTAAAAGTGAAATTATATGTTCATCTCTTTCTTGCAAATAAACCATGGATGTGTTCCCTATCTTTACAATTCTCTAATACCCCAGAGTCTCATCTTTGTATTTATGAAGAAATCATAACACCAAACTTCTGCGAGAACACCATTTGACACCTTTTGTTTGTTAAACTAAATAGATGATAAAAGAGAAAATTGCAGCACTTACGGTAGTTTAACACACTTTGGCATAAGAAAGTTAACTATGGAAATGTTTGGATGTATTTGTACCATTAACCCAGAGGAGCCTAATTAAAAATATCAAGACCATTAGTTTAATATTTTCCTAGTCTGTCAATTATCCCATAATTTCCTAAATAGTGGCTTGGGTTTTTTGTCTGGGTTTGGTTTTCAAAAAAAAGAAAGGTCATCTAAATACTGGTGAGAGACTGTGGACTTCTACTAACCTCCAAAGAGTTAGAGGACCGCTTGACCATGAGTAGTACCATTCATGAGACAACATGGCCTAATGCGAGTGCACAACTAAACAAGCAAAATGTGTGAATGTACTGGGCAAACAGGTTCTGGAGTAAATGCTGAGTTAAAAAATACTATGGAGGATAGAACAACAAGTTATTCTTTGTCTAAATAAATTTCATTTGGACCTGCAAGAGACATTCCAGTAGGCAAGATCAAGAACACAATGGACTATTGGTACGTGTGAAACTGGGCTTAGTTTATTAAAAACAGGTTACAGAGTGTTCATAGGTAAGAAATATGAAGACAGACACATTCTTTCAAAACAGGAAGTATATGGAGAAAAATACATATTTCATGTCCTCAGAGGACAAGAAGTTATAATAGAGTAACTAAAAGGGGGATGTTCCAAATCATGTAAAAGAAAAAATTAAATGCCTTAAAATTATGTAAGACAAATTGTTACCTTAAAAATAAAAAATCAAAGCTGTTGAATATTACTTAACAAAGAAGGAGAAGCAACTTTTCCCTAACATAAAGGTAAAGGAACTGAGAAAACTGGTTATAAGACTTATAAGACTGTGGTCTTATTTCTCAAGTATTGTGAGAGATTATCATGTAAACAGATGTATCCTTTTAGACCTGCAGTTTCTGTGATCAGTTTATTGAGATGAATAATCTTGAAAGTTAGTTCCTATAAATGATTCTCATTGTTTTCAAAAAGTGTGCATTCAGTACAGCGAGATGTTTGCAATGTCAATATTTTGGATACAGAAAGGACAATGATTTCTTCGTATTTTGCACAACCCTTTTGTATACTGGTATAATTTCAGTTTAAACTCCTAATCTTTTTTTTTTTT